>JARQOD010000464.1:53624-151426 GCA_033576555.1 Oophaga sylvatica
ACACCAGAGAACTAATTTAGGTGGTAGAGGTCGTGTGATCTCAGGTGTTTTTGCAATTAGTAGAGTTGGTACTTTTTAGGGTTTTTTGGGATTGCAGTAAGTGTCCTTCCTATCCTTTTCTGTCCAGGTAGATTGGGCCCCAACGTTTGCTCTTACTATTTTCTGTCTGTGTCTGTATTTCCTCTTGTCTAACTGCCATTACATGTTTGGGGGCTTCTTATGTTCTTTGGGGATCTGCTCCGGGGCAGATAGCTTTCCTCTTTCTATCTTTAGGTGTAGTTAGCCTCTCAGGCTGTGACGAGGCGTCTAGGAAAAACGTAGGTACGCTCCACGGCTGCCTTTAGTTGTGGTGGTTAGTCAGGGTACTGCAATCCAGTATATTCCAACCTCTCTGGTGTATTGCCGTTTTTGCCTCCTCTCCTCAGCTACCAAATCATAACAGTATCACCGGCCAAACTAAAAATTATATTGTACTCACAGAAGGGAAAAATAGTGTGAAAAAAAAAAAAAAAGTTGTCAGAGTTGTCAGAGATTTTTTTTTTTTTTTCTGTTTGTTGCATTTTTTTTCTCTCTTTTTTTCTGAGTGCTGAGGATTTTTTTTTTTTCTCTCTCAATGGAGTTTGCACAGTTGTCTGGCCGTGTGGATCAGCTTGCCACTGAAGTTTGGAGTATTGCTACCTATCTTGCAGGGTTACCAGTTGTGGAACCTAGGATCCCCATGCCAGATTTGTTTTTAGGGGATCGAGCTAAATTTCTGAATTTTAAAAATAACTGTAAGTTGTTTTTTGCCTTAAAACCTAAGTCCTCAGGGAACGCAGCACAGCAGGTTCACATTGTCATCTCTCTCCTGCGCGGCGATCCTCAGGATTGGGCTTTTTCCCTGACACCTGGGGATCCTGTTTTGAGTAATGTTGATGCATTCTTTCTGGCTCTGGGGTTATTGTACGATGAACCTAATGTCACTGATCAAGCTGAAAGAACCTTGTTGGCATTAAATCAGGGGCTTGAGGACGCTGAGTTATACTGTCAGAAATTCCGAAAGTGGGCAGTCCTGACCAAATGGAATAATGATGCTTTGGCAGCCCTTTTTCGGAAGGGTCTGTCAGAGAATGTAAAAGATGTTATGGTGGGTTTCCCTGCTCCCTCTGGTCTCAATGATTCTATGTCATTAGCGATTCAAATTGACAGACGTTTGCGTGAGCGTAGAGGTATGCGTGGAATGGTGTTGCCTTGTGGACCAGCTTCTGAGCCCATGCAGTGTGATGGAGTGGCTTCTGGGGCACAGCGTCATGATTTTCAAAAGCGCAGGGGGTTGTGTTTCTACTGTGTCTCATGCTATTTCAGTCTGCCCTAAGCGGGGAAGACGTTTTGCACTCTCAGTTGTCTTGTGTAGTGTTCAGACTAAATTTCTGTTGACTGTTACCCTGATTTGCTCCCTGTCCACATTTCTACTCAGGCTTTTGTTGATTCGGGATCAGCTATTAACCTGATGGATTTTGATTTTGCTAAACGTTGTGGGTTTCCCTTGATACCCCTACGCAAGTCTATTCCCCTACTGGGGATTGATTCTACCCCTTTGGCTGAGAATAAACCCCAGTTCTCTACTCAGGTGATAATGAGGGTTGAACCTGATCATCAGGAGAGTTGCAAATTTTTGGTGCTGTATAATCTGCATGACATTATTGTACTGGGTTTCCCTTGGTTACAGTCTCATAATCCTGTTTTTGATTGGAAATCTGTGTCTGTAACCAGTTGGGGCTGCCAATGTGTTAAAGTCAACACTCCTGTTTTTTTCTGCCTCTCCCCAGGCTCAGGATGTTCCTGGCTTTTTGATTGATTTTTTGATGTGTTTAGCTATGACTGCGCTATTGAATTAGTGCCTGGTAGTAAATTCCCTAAAGGTCGCCTTTTTAACTTGTCTGTACCTGAACATGACGCTATGCGGTCTTATATCAAGGAGTCATTGGAGAAGGGTCATATCAGACCATCCTCTTCACCCCTGGGTGCCGGTTTTTTCTTTGTGGCCAAAAAGGATGGTTCATTAAGGCCGTGTATTGATTATCGTCTCTTGAACAATATCACTGTGAAATATCAATATCCGTTACCCTTGATTTCTGACCTGTCTTCCAGGGTGAAAATTGCTACTTGTTTTACCAAGCTTGACCTCAGGGAGGCGTATAACCTTATTCACATAAAGCACGGGGATGAATGGAAGACGGCATTTAATACCCCAGAGGCGCATTTTGAGCACCTAGTGATGCCCTTTGGGCTCACTAATGCTCCTTCCGTCTTCCAGTCCTTCATGAATGACATTTTCAGGGATTTTGTGGATAAATTTCTGATTGTTTATTTGGATGATATCTTGATTTTTTCCATTGACTGGGACTCTCATGTGAAACATGTTCGGACTGTGTTCCAGATTTTGAGAGAGAATGCTCTGTATGTGAAGGGATCAAAGTGTCTTTTTGGCGTACAGAGGATCTCATTTCTGGGATTCATTTTGTCCCCATCTGTTATTGAAATGGACCCAGTCAAGGTTCAGGCCATCTGTGATTGGGTCCAACCTACTTCATTAAAGGCTCTTCAGAGATTCTTGGGTTTTGCCAATTTTTATCGTAAATTTATTGGTAATTTCTCTGTTATTGTTAAACCATTGACTGATTTGACCAAAAAGGGTTCTGATGTGGTGAATTGGCCTCCTGAGGCAGTCTCTGCATTTCAGGAACTTAAGCAGAGATTCACTTCTGCTCCTGTTCTACGGCAGCCTGATGTTTCTCTGCCATTTCAGGAGGAGGTTGATGCCTCTGAAATTGGGGCAGGTGCCGTTTTGTCCCAAAGAGATCCAGAGACCTCTAAAAGTAACCCTTGTGCCTTTTTCTCTCGAAAATTTTCTCCAACTGAACGTAATTATGACGTGGGTAATTGGGAGTTATTGGCCATGAAGTGGGCTTTTTGAAGAGTGGAGACATTGGCTGGAGGGAGCCAAACATCAGGTGGTGGTCCTCATGGACAATAAGAATCTGGTTTATCTGGAATCAGCCAAGCGACTTAATCCTAGACAGGCCAGGTGGGCCTTGTTTTACACACGTTTTAATTTTGTGGTTTCCTTTCTTCCTGGCACTAAGAATGTTAAGGCGGATGCCCTCTCGAGGAGTTTCCTTGCGGACTCTCCTGAGTTATCTGATCCTGCTGTTATTTTGAAAGAGGGTGTAGTTCTTTCCGCCATCTCGCCCAATTTGAGACTGTCTCTGGAAGGGTGTCAGGAGGATAAACCCGAGCGCTGCCCTATTGGGAAATTGTTTGTCCCAGACCGGTGGAAAAAGAGTGTGATGTCTAAGATTCATTGTTCCGCGTTGGCCGGTCATCCCGGAATTTTTGGTACCAGAGACTTGGTTAGTCGGTCCTTTTGGTGGCCTACTTTGTCTCGTGACGTCAGGGAATTTGTGCAGTCCTGCGGGACTTGCTGTCGCTCCAAGCCTTGCTCTCGCTCTAGTGGTTTGTTGATGCCTTTGCCTGTGCCCAAGAGACCATGGACCCATATCTCTATGGATTTAATTTCCGACCTCCCTGTTTCTCAGAGAATGACCGTTATCTGGGTAATTTGTGATAGGTTTTCCAAAATGATACATCTTGTGCCATTACCTAAGTTGCCTTCCTCCTCCGAATTGGTGCCTTTGTTCTTTCAGCACGTGGTTCGGTTACACGGCATTCCTGAGAACATTGTGTCTGACAGAGGAGTACAGTTTGTTTCCAGATTTTGGAGGTCTTTTTGTTCTAAACTTGGTGTTCAATTGTATTTCTCCTCGGCTTTTCATCCTCAGACCAAACTGAGAGAACAAACCAGACATTGGAGACTTATCTGAGATGCTTTGTGTCTGCTGATCAAGATGACTGGGTCTCTTTTTTGCCTTTGGCTGAGTTTGCTCTTAATAATAGGGCTAGCTCTGCCACTTTGATGACTCCATTATTCTGCAATTTTGGGTTTCACCCTCGATTTTCTTCGGGACAGACGGAGGCTTCTGTCTGTCCAGGTGTTGACTCTGTTGTGGAGCGTATGCAGCAGATTTGGGACCAGGTAGTGGAGAGTTGTCCCTCTCTCAGGAGAAGGCCCAGCGGTTTGCCAACCGGCATAGGACTGATGGTCCTCAGTTTGAAGTGGGGGACTTGGTCTGGTTGTCCTCAAGAAATATCCCTATGAGAGTTGCATCTCCTAAGTTTAAGCCTAGGTTCATTGGACCTTATAAGATCTTGGAGATTCTTAATCCTGTTTCCTTTCGTTTACTTCTTCCAGGGACATTTAAGATCCATAACGTGTTCCACAAGTCCTTATTGAAGAGGTTTGTCGAGCCAGTGGTTCCTATGGCTGCGCCTCCTGAACCTGTTTTGGTTGAGGGAAATCTGGAGTATGTGGTTGAGAAAATATTGGATTCTCGTTTTTCTGGACGGAAACTCCAGTATTTGGTTAAGTGGAGAGGTTATGGTCAGGAGGACAATTCTTGGGTGTTTGCTTCGGACATCCATGCTAGGAGACTGATCCGTGCGTATCACAGAGCTCATCCTGACCGACCTGGTTGCCCAAATGAGGGTTCGGTGACCCCTCCTCAAGGGGGGGTACTGTTGTGAATGTGTTAGAAATGAATTCTGAGCAGAAGCTCCCTCTGGTGGTTACAAACAGTACTGAACCATTCAATGAAGATTGTGAAGATTGGGAATCAGGAGTTACTGACTGGTCTTATATAAGGAAGGTTCCCTCCGATCAGGGTTGCTGGTGATCAATTGTTCTTGTCTCAACTTTGGTTCCTGGTTCACTTGGAAACTTGCTGAGTCTTGCCTGCATCTTCTGCTAACAGATAAGTTATTTTCTGCTTTTATTTTTGTGCTTGCTTTTTGTATTTTTTCCTGCACTTCTGTGGAGGTCAGCCAGGTCCCCTCGGGGTGCTTGTGCCCCTCTCAGTTTATCTGAGCCACTGTTATTTGTTCATTTGCCTTTTCCAGTTTTTTCAGTGGCTGCGGCTTAGTTTTGTTACACCAGAGAACTAATTTAGGTGGTAGATGTCGTGTGATCTCAGGTGTTTTTGAAATTAGTAGAGTTGGTACTTTTTAGGGTTTTTTGGGATTGCAGTAAGTGTCCTTCCTATCCTTTTCTGTCCAGGTAGATTGGGCCCCAACGTTTGCTCTTACTATTTTCTGTCTGTGTCTGTATTTCCTCTTGTCTAACCGCCATTACATGTTTGGGGGCTTCCTATGTTCTTTGGGGATATGCTCCGGGGCAGATAGCTTTCCTCTTTCTATCTTTAGGTGTAGTTAGCCTCTCAGGCTGTGACGAGGCATCTAGGACCAACGTAGGTAAGCTCCACGGCTGCCTTTAGTTTTGGTGGTTAGTCAGGGTACTGCAATCCAGTATATTCCAACCTCTCTGGTGTATTGCCGTTTTTGCCTCCTCTCCTCAGTTACCAAATCATAACAGTAAGTCACTTAGCCACCACCACCACAACTACCATGTCTTCCACACGGTCAAATCTGAGTAGCCGTGGGTGTGGACCGGCTATTACTCACCCTGATCCTTCTTCCTCCTACTATGCAGAGCACCCTGAGACACCAGATCCCACACTCGGATACTCAGTAAAGCTGTTCAGTTTTCCATTTGGAGATTCCTGCCTCTCGGCCGCTCCATTTGAGGCGGGGAAAGATGATATAACCTTGTAGCGTTGCACAAATCTTTGAGCAGCCATGGTCAGTAGAGGTGGACGGGGATGAGACACATGTGCCAGAAACTCAGGAGGAGGAGCATGGTGCAGATGTGGAAGGCGAGGTGGTGGATAACATAGTGACTGATCCAACCTGGCAGGAGGACATGCAGATTGAGGATAGCAGCACACATTGGGAAGGAGGTGTTAGGGGTCGAGTTCCCGCTTCTGCACAAGGGGAATCTCGAGCCATTCCGGCTGCGGTCTCCCATTCGTCTCCGGCCGCAGTGGACTCTGATCAGCTTAAGGTACTGCCACACTTAGCGATTTCGTTAGCGATCACGATAACGACGCAATCGTTGGTGTGATCGCTTTTAGGTCGCTAGTAGCTGCCAAACAGAGATCTCATAAACGACACATCAGCGGTCAGCGATCTCTTTAACGACTTTGGCGGTCGTTAGGATGTCAGCATGTACTGAGCGCTTCTGATTCATAGGAATTTATAGCATTGCTACTGCTCTCTGCGTCCTGCTAGCCTGCTTTGCAACTTCTGCGATCCTCTCTGTGACGCAAAAGAGAACTTACAGATATTGCGATCCACTCCGTGACGCAAAAAAACCCTAGTCCCACCTGCGCCGCTGTTATATGCGTCACAAACGAGGTCGCTCGTCGTTCGCAAAAGGTGCCAAACACAGCGATGTAGGCTCACCAGAGGGACGCCAACGATCAAAAAACGGTCCAGAACGCTAGTGAACGATCAGCGACATCACAGCAGAGGTCACATCGTTGCTACATGCCACACACAACGACATCGCTAACGAGATCGCTAAATAGTGACGTTTTAGCGATCTAGTTAGCGATCTTGTTTGCAATCTTGTTTAGTGTGGCATACCCTTTAGACGTCGGTCCCAGCGTCTCGCCCAGTCTGGCAGTGTGCAGAGGATTACTGCTGCTCCTCCAGACTCTGCTATTGTGGCCAGTACTGGTTAGCGGCGAGCAGACGTCTTTAGGACAAAGTCCTTGTTTTTCCCTTCTGAGCATGCCCATGGTGAGATCTCTCATTGGAGATCAGGGGTCACATGCTCAGGTACTTCAGCAGCTCCTATTGGTCTGCCAGGAAGGTCCTGTGACTACTGGTGTTCTGGAACAAGTTTCATTGGTCCTTGTTTCTGGCAGGTCCTGTAGCTGTTATCATAAAAGGGTGGCAATGCTGAGCCGCCATGCGCTAGTATCAACCATTATATGCTTTGCGCCAGTGTGGTCATGCGTGTGTGTGTGTGGTTAGGGCCCGGCTGAAATAAGCCCCTAGAATACCGACTTAATCGGTGAGGAGTTTGGTATGCTAGCTGGTCAGGGTCGGTGTCCTAGATGCCCTAGATTACCGGCATAACCGGTGAGGAGTTTGATTGCCGTATTCAGGGCCTGGCGTTCAGACGCCATAGATTGCGGGTGACTCCCGCGAGGACATTAGTGCATGATCACGTTCTATGTTCACTTAGCACTTAACTGTGTACCTGGGTGCCTGACAGGACACAGAGCTTTTTCTCAGCGGCTCTGTGACATAACAGGGTTCGCTTTCAATGCTAGACAGCGCCCTAGCGTGTTTATTTTGCAACTCAGTTGTGTTCAGTCAGTTCTCACACATCGCCATATTGCACTGCGGCACTCCTTCTAGTGGCTCTGTGAAATAACAGAGTTCACACATATTGCCACAGCACATTGCGGTATTTATTTTGGCGACTGTGCGGGATAACAGAGTTCACGTCTTGCGCCATTTTACTAGCAGAAGGTTCCGCCTGCACGGTGGACCCCGGGCTGCGAACGCATCTCTCTACTTCATATATTTGGTGCGTTCCGCAGACCCTAACATAATACTAGCGCCAGGGTCTGGCTAGTAAAATGGCGGACGACCAGCGTCTACAGCAGTACATCCAGCAGCTGGAGGGTAGGTTGGCGGCTCTAGAGCGCACAACCTCAGCTGTGGATGTTACCGCAGTCGCTATTCAGGCTGCTAGCGTGGCTGCAGCCAGTTTGTCCTCTGCCACCTCTGCCCCTACATTATCCCACCTCCCACTTCCTGACAAGTTTGCCGGTGACAGCAAGCAATGTCGGGGATTCGTGAGTCAGTGCTCTATACAGCTCGAGCTTCTGGCTGCACGTTTCCCACGGATCGGGCACAAGTGGGTTTTGTACTGTCTCTACTCTCGGGCAGAGCGTTGGAGTGGGCAACGCCGCTGTGGGAGCGTGACGACCGTGTGGTGCGGAGTGCTCCTCGTTTCCTGGAGGCTCTTAAAAAGGTCTTTTTAGGACCTCAGGTCACCCACGATATGGTGCTACAACTGCTGGCATTGGCACAGGGTTCGTCTTTGGTCAGTCAGTTTTCCGTCCAGTTTCGGACTCTGGCCTCAGAACTAGACTGGTCAGATAAAGTTCTCATTCCAGTCTACTGGCGAGGACTGGCTGACCATGTTAAAGACGCTTTGGCTACCAGGGAGATTCCCGCCACACTGGAGAAGCTTATCTCCATATCTACCCGCATCGACCTCCGTTTTCACGAGCGGAGGTTGGAGTGGGCCCAGTGTAGGCAGAGGATTCGGTTGGCTCCCACCTTTGCCAAACCTCTCGAATCCCCCAATCTGGCATCCGAACTCCAAAAGGCCTCAGAGGTTCCTCATGCAGGACCTAAGTCTCGGACCGTCCGAGTATCCGTGGTCTGTAACCTTTGTCAGCAGACAGGACACTATGCCAACAAATGTCCACAGCGATCGGGGAAGCGATCGCGTCTAGTGACCCTGGGGGAGGTTCACTAGAGACAGCGGCATTTTCCTCCAAGATGACACTTAAAGGAACAATCACTGTAGGCACTTCCACTCTCACCGCCGACCTTTGCGTGGACTCAGGAGCAGAAGGGAACTTCATGTCCTCTAACTTTGCTCGCTGTCACGCAATACCTCTGGTGGCGCTTGACAAATCAGTGACTGTTCGGGTAGTGAATGGGTCGACATTGCCCTCACAAATTACACACCAGACTGTTCCACTTGCATTGTTTGTATCTCCTTCCCATCAGGAACTTATTTCCCTGCTCGTCCTTCCCGAGGGAATAGACGAGATCCTACTAGGTATACCTTGGCTCCGTTTCCACTCCCCACATATAGAGTGAACTTCGGGTAGGATACTGGGTTGGAGTGATGCATGTAGAGGCAGATGTGTCAGGAGTTACCACTACTGAGTTACCCGCAGATCTTACTCCACTTCCCAAGTGCTACTGGTCATATGCAGACATGTTCTCCAAGAAGGCTGCGGAGACTATTCCGCCTCATCGCCCCTATGACTGTCCTATCGACCTCTTACCTGGCGCAGAACCTCCTCGTGGAAGGTTCTATCCCCTCTCTCTTCCTGAGACAGAGGCCATGTCGCAATATATTCAGGAGAACCTGGCAAGAGGGTTTATTAGGAAGTCGGTGTCACCGGCAGGGGCGGGATTCTTCTTCGTGCAGAAGAAGAACGGAGAATTACGTCCGTGTATTGATTACAGGGGTCTTAACGCCATCACCATTAAAAACAAGTACCCGTTGCCCCTGATTTCTGAGCTCTTTGATAGGCTTCGGGGAGCAAGGGTATTCACTAAACTAGATCTGCGCGGTGCTTATAACCTGATTCGTATCCGTGAGGGGGACGAATGGATGATGGCTTTTAATACCAGGGATGGGCATTACGAATATCTGGTGATGCCCTTTGGGCTCTGTAATGCTCCAGCCGTTTTCCAAGACTTTGTCAATGACATCTTCCGGGATATGCTCTCCACCTCGGTCGTAGTCTATCTGGATGATATACTCATCTTCTCTCCAGATATTGACTCCCACCGGAGAGATGTCTGCAGAGTCTTCGACCTCTTACGGGCTAATTCCCTTTATGCTAAGTTAGAGAAATGTATGTTTGAGCTGGAGTCTTTACCTTTCCTTGGTTATATCATCTCAACCCGGGGATTGGCTATGGATCCGGCCAAACTACAGGCTGTGTTGGACTGGCAGGAACCCCACTCTCTTAAAGCGGTGCAGCGCTTAATGGGGTTCATTAATTACTATCGCCAGTTCATTCCCCATTTCTCTACCTTGGTAGCTCCTTTGGTAGCCCTCACCAAGAAGGTAGCAAATCCCAAATTGTGGTCGGAAGAGGTCTCCAAGGCTTTCACTTCTATTAAGTCTCATTTTGCTAACGCTCCCATCCTACATCGCCCCGATGTTGATAAGCCATTTTTATTGGAGGTGGATGCCTCATCCATTGGTGCTGGTGCAGTCCTCTTCCAAAAGGATGCTCAAGGTCGGAAGCATCCTTGCTTCTTCTTCTCTAAGACCTTCACATCAGTGGAGAGGAATTATTCCATCGGGGATAGGGAGTTGCTAGCTATGAAGTTGGCCTTCTGTGAGTGGAGACATCTGTTGGAGGGGGCCCGCTTTCCCTTCCAAGTCTTCACCGACCACAAAAATTTGGTGTATCTGCAGACAGCCCAGCGGCTTAACTCTCGTCAGGCCAGATGGTCCTTGTTCTTCTCCCGGTTTAATTTCACACTCCATTTCCTCTCGGGAGAAAAGAACATTCGTGCCGACGCTCTCTCTTGCTCTGTGGTGTCCTCTGAGGAGGAGGTGGAGGAGGCTCTGCTTATTGTCGCCACAGAGAGCCTGAGAACAGGGCCCCGGTTTCGCTAGAGTCTGTGCCCCCGGGCAAGACTTTTGTGCCTACCAATTTGCGACCGGAGGTACTCTCTTGGGCACATTCGTCCAGGGTGGGTGGACACTTTGGGGCAAAGAGGACATCTGAATTGCTGACGAGAACATACTGGTGTCCGCATATGGTCCGTGATGTTGGGGACTATGTTCGGGCGTGTGTCTCCTGCGCCAAGAATAAGTCTCCACGACAACGGCCAGCTGGGTTACGTTACCCTTTGCCGGTGGCAGACAGGCCCTGGGAGATGGTTGGGATGGACTTTGTGGTGGGCTTGCCCAAGTCTCGGGGTTGCAACATCATTTGGGTAATCACTGACCATTTCTCCAAAATGGTGCATCCGGTGCCGCTACCACGGTTACCTTCTTCACGGGCTCTGGCAGCATTGTTCGTTAGGCACATCTTCCGTCTACACGGCATGCCGGACAAAATTGTCAGTGACCGAGGTCCCCAGTTTGTGTCTCGGTTCTGGAGAGAGCTTTGTCGTCTACTCAGTATTGAGTTAAATCTCTCTTCAGCGTACCATCCTGAGACGAATGGGTTGGTAGAGAGGGCCAACCAGACCTTGGTCACCTATCTACGACATTTTGTCTCAGCCAGGCAGGATGACTGGGCATTCTTGCTACCATGGGCTGAGTTTGCACTAAACAATGCTGTGGCTGACTCCACCGGACAGACTCCATTCCTCCTGAACTACGGTCAGCATCCGTGGGTTCCGGTGCCCATGCCCGTGTCTTCCGCCGACTCCAGGGTGGCAGACTGGGCTGTGCAGGCACGGGAAATTTGGGACCGTACTGTTGGGAATGTGTTAGAAATGAGTTCTGAGCAGAAGCTCCCTCTGGTGGTTGCAGACAGTGTTGAACCATTTAGTGAAGATTGGCAATCAGGAGTTACAGACTGGTCCTATATAAGGGAGGTTCCCTCCCATCAGGGTTGCCGGTGATCAATTGTTCCTGTCTCAACTGTGGTTCCTGGTTCACTTGGAAGCTTGCTGAGTCTTGCCTCTTCTCCTGCTCTCAGATAAGAAATTTTCTGTTTTTATTTTTGTGCTTGCTTTTTGCATTGTTTCCTGCACTTTTGTGGAGGTCAGCCAGGTCCCCTCCGGGGGCTTGTGCTCCTCTCAGTTTGTCTGAGCCACTGTTGTTTGTTCATTTGCCTATTCCAGTTTTTTTCAGTGGCTGCGGCTTAGTTTTGTTACACCAGAGAACTAATTTAGGTGGTAGAGGTCGTGTGATCTCAGGTGTTTTTGCAATTAGTAGAGTTGGTACTTTTTAGGGTTTTTTGGGATTGCATTAAGTGTCCTTCCTATCCTTTTCTGTCTAGGAAGATTGGGCTCCAACGTTTGCTCATACTATTTTCTGTCTGAGTCTGTATATCCTCTTGTCTAACCGCCATTACATGTTTGGGGGCTTCCTATGTTCTTTGGGGATCTGCTCCGGGGCAGATAGCTTTCCTCTTTCTATCTTTAGGTGTAGTTAACCTCTCAGGCTGTGACGAGGCATCTAGGACCAACGTAGGTACGCTCCACGGCTGCCTTTAGTTGTGGTGGTTAGTCAGGGTACTGCAATCCATTGGTTTCCAACCTCTCTGGTGTATTGCCGTTTTTGCTTGCTCTCCTCAGCTACCAAATCATAACAGTATCACGGGCCCAAACTGAAAATTATATGGTTCTCAACAGAAGGGAAAAATAGTAAAAGGTAAAAGAAAAAGGGAAGTTGTCAGAAATTTTTTTTTCTCTGTTGCATTTCCCTCTTTTTCTCTGGGTACTGAGGAGGATTTTATTTTTTTTCTCTCAATGAAGTTTGCACAGTTGTCTGGCCGTGTGGATCAGCTTGTCACTGAAGTTTGGAGTAATGCTACCTATCTTGCTAGGTTGCCGGTTGTGGAAACCTAGGATCCCCATGCCAGATTTATTTTTGGGGGATCGAGCTAAATTTCTGAATTTCAAATATAACTGTAAGTTGTTTTTTGCCTTAAAACCTAAGTCCTCAGGTTCAAATTGTCATCTCTCTCCTGCGCGGCGATCCTCAGGATTGGGCTTTTTCCCTGACACCTGGGGACCCTGTTTTGAGTAATGATGATGCATTTTTTCTGGCTTTGGGGTTATTGTACGATGAACCTAATGTCACTGATCAAGCTGAAAAAACCTTGTTGGCATTAAATCAGGGGCTTGAGGACGCTGAGTTATACTGTCAGAAATTCCGAAAGTGGGCAGTCCTGACCAAATGGGATGATGCTTTGGCAGCCCTTTTTCGGAAGGGTCTGTCAGAGAATGTAAAAGATGTTATGGTGGGTTTCCCTGCTCCCTCTGGTCTCAATGATTTTATTTCATTAGCGATTCAAATTGACAGACGTTTGCGTGAGCGTAGAGGTATGCGTGGAATAGTGTTGCCTTGTGAACCAGCTTCTGAGACCATGCAGTGTGATAGAGTGGCTTCTGGGGCACAGCGTCATGAGTTTCGAAAACGCAATGGGTTATTTTTCTACTGTGGTGATGCCTCTCATGCTATTTCAGTCTGCCCTAAGCGGGGAAGACGTTTTGCACGCTCAGTTGTCTTCGGTAGTGTTCAGACTAAATTTCTGTTGACTGTTACCCTGATTTGCTTCTTGTCCACATTTTCTGCTCAGGCTTTTGTTGATTTGGGAGCAGCTGTTAACCTGATGGATTTTGATTTTGCTAAACGTTGTGGGTTTCCCTTGATACCCCTACGGAAGTCTATTCCCCTACTGGGAATTGATTCTACCCCTTTGGCTGAGAATAAACCCCAGTTCTCTACTCAGGTGATAATGAGGGTTGAACCTGATCATCAGGAGAGTTGCAAATTTTTGGTGCTGTATAATCTGCATGACATTATTGTACTGGGTTTCCCTTGGTTACAGTCTCATAATCCTGTTTTGGATTGGAAATCTGTGTCTGTGACCAGTTGGGGCTGCCAATGTGTTAAAGCCAACACTCCTGTTTTTTCTGCCTCTCCCCAGGCTCAGGATGTTCCTGACTTTTTGACTGATTTTTCTGATGTGTTTAGCGAAAGTAAATCTGCATCCTGGCCCCCCATAGGAGCTATGACTGCGCTATTGAATTAGTGCCTGGTAGTAAATTCCCAAAAGGTCGCCTTTTTAACTTGTCTGTACCTGAACATGACGCTATGCGGTCTGATATCAAGGAGTCATTGGAGAAGGGTCATATCAGACCATCCTCTTCATCCTTGGGTGCCGGTTTTTTCTTTGTGGCCAAAAAGGATGGTTCATTAAGGCTGTGTATTGATTATCGTCTCTTGAACAATTTCACTGTGAAATATCAATATCCATTACCCTTGATTTCTGACCTGTTTTCCAGGGTGAAAAGTTCTACTTGGTTTACCAAGCTTGACCTCAGGGGTGCGTATAACCTTATTCGCATTAAGCACGGGGATGAATGGAAAACGGCGTTTAATACCCAGAGGGGCATTTTGAGTACCTAGTGATGCCCTTTGGGCTCACTAATGCTCCTTCCGTCTTCCAGTCCTTCATGAATGATATTTTCAGGGATTTTGTGGATAAATTTCTGATTGTTTATTTGGATGATATCTTGATTTTTTCCAATGACTGGGACTCTCATGTGAAACATGTTCGGACTGTGTTCCAGATTTTGAGAGAGAATGCTCTGTATGTGAAGGGATCAAAGTGTCTTTTTGGCATACAGAGGATCTCATTTCTGGGATTCATTTTGTCCCCATCTGTTATTGAAATGGACCTGGTCAAGGTTCAGGCCATCTGTGATTGGGTCCAACCTACTTCATTAAAAGCTCTTCAGAGATTCTTGGGTTTTGCCAATTTTTATCGTAAATTTATTGGTAATTTCTCTGTTATTGTTAAACCATTGACTGATTTGACCAAAAAGGGTTCTGATGTGGTGAATTGGCCTCCTGAGGCAGTCTCTGCATTTCAGGAACTTAAGCATAGATTCACTTCTGCTCCTGTTCTACGGCAGCCTGATGTTTCTCTGCCATTTCAGGAGGAGGTTGATGCCTCTGAAATTGGGGCAGGTGCCGTTTTGTCCCAAAGAGATCCAAAGACCTCTAAAAGTAACCCTTGTGCCTTTTTCTCTCGAAAATTTTCTCCTACTGAACGTAATTATGACGTGGGTAATCGGGAGTTATTGGCCATGAAGTGGGCTTTTGAAGAGTGGAGACATTGGCTGGAGGGAGCCAAACATCAGGTGGTGGTCCTCACGGACCATAAGAATCTGGTTTATCTGGAATCAGCCAAGCGACTTAATCCTAGACAGGCCAGGTGGGCCTTGTTTTTCACACGTTTTAATTTTGTGGTTTCCTTTCTTCCTGGCACTAAGAATGTTAAGGCGGATGCCCTCTCGAGGAGTTTCCTTGCGGACTCTCCTGAGTTATCTGATCCTGCTGTTATTTTGAAAGAGGGTGTAGTTCTTTCCGCCATCTCGCCCAATTTGAGACTGTCTCTGGAAGGGTGTCAGAAGGATAAACCCGAGCGCTGCCCTATTGGGAAATTGTTTGTCCCAGACCGGTGGAAAAAAGAGTGTGATGTCTGAGATTCATTGTTCCGCGTTGGCCGGTCATCCCGGAATTTTTGGTACCAGAGACTTGGTTAGTCGGTCCTTTTGGTGGCCTACTTTGTCTCGTGACGTCAGGGAATTTGTGCAGTCCTGCGGGACTTGCTCTCGCTCCAAGCCTTGCTCTCGCTCTAGTGGTTTGTTGATGCCATTGCCTGTGTCCAAGAGACCATGGACCCATATCTCTATGGATTTCATTTCCGACCTCCCTG
Source organism: Oophaga sylvatica (assembly GCA_033576555.1). Classification (NCBI taxonomy): domain Eukaryota; kingdom Metazoa; phylum Chordata; class Amphibia; order Anura; family Dendrobatidae; genus Oophaga; species Oophaga sylvatica. The sequence continues at coordinate 68,810 of JARQOD010000464.1, forward strand.
TTTCTCAGAGAATGACCGTTATCTGGGTGATTTGTGATAGGTTTTCCAAAATGATACATCTTGTGCCATTACCTAAGTTGCCTTCCTCCTCCGAATTGGTGCCTTTGTTCCTTCAGCACATGGTTCGGTTACACGGCATTCCTGAGAACATTGTGTCTGACAGGAGTCCAGTTTGTTTCCAGATTTTGGAGTACTTTTTGTTCTAAACTTGGTGTTCAGTTGTCTTTCTCCTCGGCTTTTCATCCTCAAACCAATGTACAAACTGAGAGAACAAACCAGACATTGGAGACTTATCTGAGATGCTTTGTGTCTGCTGATCAAGATGACTGGGTCTTTTTTTTGCCTTTGACTGAGATTACTCTTAATAATAGGGCTAGCTCTGCCACTTTGATGTCTCTATTTTCTGAAATTTTGGGTTTCACCCTCGATTTTCTTCGGGACAGATGGAGGCTTCTGTCTGTCCAGGTGTTGACTCTGTTGTGGAGCGTATGCAGCAGATTTGGGACCAGGTAGTGGAGAGGTTGTCCCTCTCTCAGGAGAAGGCCCAGCGGTTTGCCAACCGGCATAGGACTGATGGTCCTCGGTTTGAAGTGGGACTTGGTCTGGTTGTCCTCAAGAAATATCCCTATGAGAGTTGCATCTCCTAAGTTTAAGCCTAGGTTCATTGGACCTTATAAGATCATGGAGATTCTTAATCCTGTTTCATTTCGTTTACTTCTCCCAGGCACATTTAAGATCCATAACGTGTTCCACAAGTCCTTATTGAAGAGGTTTGTCGAGCCAGTGGTTCCTATGGCTGCGCCTCCTGACCCTGTTTTGGTTGAGGGCAATCTGCAGTATGTGGTTGAGAAAATATTGGATTCTCGTTTTTCTAGACGGAAACTCCAGTATTTGGTTAAGTGGAGAGGTTATGGTCAGGAGGACAATTCCTGGGTGTTTGCTTCGGACATCCATGCTAGGAGACTGATCCGTGCGTATCACAGTCCTCATCCTGACCGACCTGGTTGCCCAAGTGAGGGTTCGGTGACCCCTCCTCAAGGGGGGGGTACTGTTGTGAATGTGTTAGAAATGAATTCTGAGCAGAAGCTCCCTCTGGTGGTTGCAGACAGTGCTGAACCATTTAGTGAAGATTGGCAATCAGGAGTTACAGACTGGTCCTATATAAGGGAGGTTCCCTCCCATCAGGGTTGCCGGTGATCAATTGTTCTTGTCTCAACTGTGGTTCCTGGTTCACTTGGAAGCTTGCTGAGTCTTGCCTCTTCTCCTGCTCTCAGATAAGAAATTTTCTGTTTTTATTTTTGTGCTTGCTTTCTGCATTGTTTCCTGCACTTTTGTGGAGGTCAGCCAGGTCCCCTCCGGGGGCTTGTGCTCCTCTCAGTTTGTCTGAGCCACTGTTGTTTGTTCATTTGCCTTTTCCAGTTTTTTTCAGTGGCTGCGGCTTAGTTTTGTTACACCAGAGAACGAATTTAGGTGGTAGAGGTCGTGTGATCTCAGGTGTTTTTGTAATTAGTAGAGTTGGTATTTTTTAGGGTTTTTTGGGATTGCAGTAAGTGTCCTTCCTATCCTTTTCTGTCTAGGAAGATTGGGCCCCAACGTTTGCTCATACTATTTTCTGTCTGTGTCTGTATTTCCTCTTGTCCAACCGCCATTACATGTTTGGGGGCTTCCTATGTTCTTTGGGGATCTGCTCTGGGGCAGATAGCTTTCCTCTTTCTATCTTTAGGTGTAGTTAACCTCTCAGGCTGTGACGAGGCGTCAAGGACCAACGTAGGTACGCTCCACGGCTGCCTTTAGTTGTGGTGGTTAGTCAGGGTACTGCAATCCAGTAGATTCCAACCTCTCTGGTGTGCTGCCGTTTTTGATTGCTCTCCACAGCTACCAAATCATAACACCGTACCCAGGATGCCATTCAGGCATCCAAGGAGAGAATGAGGTCTTCCGCCGACACACATCGGCGACCGGCTCCAACATTTGCTCCTGGGCACTTGGTGTGGCTCTCCGCCCTTAACATTAGTCTGCGAGTTGAGTCCACTAAGTTGGCACCCCGCTACCTGGGTCCTTTCAAGGTCCTCAAGCAGGTTAACCCTGTGGTATACCGTTTGGCTCTTCCACCACGCCTGGGTATCTCCGACACCTTTCACGTATCCCTCTTGAAACCCGTGCTCATGTCCCGGTTTTCCGAGTCATCTGCCGGGACATCGGGTTCGTCTACGGATGACCATGAGGTGAACGCCATCGTAGGGTGTAAAGTGGTACGGGGCAAAAGATTTTATTTGGTGGATTGGGCCTGAGGATAGGTCCTGGGAGCCTGCCGAGCACGTTCGCACTCCGCAGCTCATCGCTGCTTTAGAACGCAGCGAGGCCCAGAGAAGGGGGTCCCTAGGAGGGGGGGTAATGTTAGGGGTCGAGTTCCCACTTCTGCACAAGGGAAATCTCGAGCCATTCCGGCTGCGGTCTCCCATTCGTCTCCGGCCGCAGTGGACTCTGCTCAGCTTAGACGTCGGTCCCAGCGTCTCGCCCAGTCTGGCAGTGTGCAGAGGATTACTGCTGCTCCTCCAGACTCTGCTATTGTGGCCAGTACTGATTAGCGGCAAGCAGACGTCTTTAGGACAAAGTCCTTGTTTTTCCCTTCTGAGCATGCCCAGGGTGAGATCTCTCATTGGAGATCAGGGGTCACATGCTCAGGTACTTCAGCAGCTCCTATTGGTCTGCCAGGAAGGTCCTGTGACTACTGGTGTTCTGGAACAAGTTTCATTGGTCCTTGTTTCTGGCAGGTCCTATAGTTGTTATTATAAAAGGGTGGCAATGCTGAGCCGCCATGCACTAGTATCAACCATTATATGCTTTGCGCCAGTGTGGTCATGCGTGTGTGTGTGGTTAGGGCCCGGCTGAAATAAGCCCCTAGAATACCGACTTAATCGGTGAGGAGTTTGGTATGCTAGCTGGTCAGGGTCGGTGTCCTAGATGCCCTAGATTACCGGCATAACCGGTGAGGAGTTTGATTGCCGTATTCAGGGCCTGGCGTTCAGACGCCATAGATTGCGGGTGACTCCCGCGAGGACATTAGCGCATGATCACGTTCTATGTTAGTTTAGCACTTAACTGTGTACCTGGGTGCCTGACAGGACACAGAACTTTTTCTCAGCGGCTCTGTGACGTAACGGTTCGCTTTCAACGCTAGACAGCGCCCTAGCGTGTTTATTTTGCGACTCAGTTGTGTTCAGTGAGTTCGCACACATCGCCATATTGCGCTGCGGCACTCCTTCTAGCGGCTCTCTGAAATAACAGAGTTCGCACATATTGCCACAGCGCATTGCGGTGTTTATTTTGGCGACTCTGCGGGATAACAGAGTTTGCGTCTTGCGCCATTTTACTAGCAGCAGGTTCCGCCTGCACGGTGGACCCCGGGCTGCGAACGCATCTCTCAACCTCATATATTTGGTGCGTTCCGCAGACCCTAACAGTAGGCATATCACCCCAACAGGCAAGAAGAAGCAGTGTGTTGGCCTCAGACAGAAGGCGTGCATCCATTCCCCGTAACACCAACAGGACTGAAGTTGCCATTCCAAATGTTCGAACTTCCTGAGTGTGGTTATTTTTTAAAGACTCTGCTGAGAACCCCAAACCGGCCATTTGCAGCACTTGCCATGCCCGCATCAGCAGGGGTAGCAAAACTATCAGTCTGACCACCACCTGCATGATTAGGCACATAGCAACAAAGCACCCCACTTTGTGGGCCGAACCCCAGGCTCCAGGAACACAGTCTGTAGGTGACAGCACTGCTTCTTCCACTGTTTTGCTTAAAAGTCAATCCCCAGTTCACCATGCCTGTGAAGATGACTCAGGTCATGCACCTGTTGTTGCCCACAGTCAACCAGCACCATCATCAAGCCCGTCCATGTCCTTGTCCCAGCAAAGCCAGTTGACTATACCCCAGTCATTGGAACGCAGGCAGAAATACCAGCCAATGCCCCACAGGCCACAGTATTTAATTCACACATCTCTCGACTACTTGCACTCGAAATGTTGCCTTTTCGGCTCGTTGAGACTGAAGCTTTCCGCAACCTGATGGCGACTGCTGTCCCAAGGTACTTGGTCCCCGGTTGCCACTTTTTCTCCCATTGTGCCGTACTGGCATTACACCAGCATGTGTCCCACAATATTACCCGTGCCCTCAACAATGCTGTTCCTGGGAAAGTTCACCTAACCACGGATACGTGGACAAGTGTCTGTGGGCAGGGACAGTACATCTCACTGACGGCACACTGGGTTAACATAGTGGAAGCTGGGACCGAGTCGGACCTTGGGATGGAATACATCCTCCCCACACCGAGGATTGTGGGTCCTACATCAATCAGGGTTGCCCCCCACAGTCTACAGCTCCTTCACCTCCTCCTCGTCTTCCTCCTCCTCTTCTTCAGCCTCCATCTCTGAAATGAACACATCAGTCAGAAGCTGAAAGCACTGCAGTACTGCCTTAGCCTAGCAGCAATGGGCTGTGCTGAAGCTAATCTGCATAGGTGACAAACCGCACAATGCAGAAGATTTGTGGACAGCGATGAAGGAGCAGTCAGATATTTGGCTGACACCGCTGAACCTACAGCCAGGCATGGTCGTGTGTGACAATGGCCGGAACCTGGTGGTGGCCCTGAGGCAAGGTCAGCTCACACACGTACCTTGCCTGGCCCATGTGCTTAACCTCGTGGTTCAACGTTTTATCAAAAGCTACGCAGGATCTACTGTTGAAAGTACACAGTATGTCTGCCAATTTTCGAAAGTCAGCGACAGCTTCCGCCGCCCTTGCTGTGCTTCAACAGCGTTTGCAGCTTCCGGCTCACCAACTGGTGTATGATGTCCCCATGCGTTGGAACTCTACACTGCATATGTTGCAAAGGATTTGTGAGCAGTAGAGGGCAGTTGTTGAGCACCAGCTTCAACAAGACTGTTGATATTCAGGTCAGACTCCACATATAAGACCTCAGAAGTGGACATGGTTATCAGACAAATGTAGCATCCTGCAGAATTTTGAGGACTGCACCAAGATGGTCCATCTTCTCAACATTCTGAAATCCTCTCTGCTCAAAATAAAAGAGGATGCATACATACCAGGTGATTACACTCAGCCCAGACTCATGTCATCGCAAGGTGGATTGGTAGACAATGATGAGGAAGAGGAGGAAGAACAGGAGCTACTTTCATGCGCTGTAGACGGTACTACAAGCACAGCTGTTATACCGTCTGTTCACTGGGGATGGCCTGAAGACAGGGAGAGGAGTATGAGGATGAGGAGGAGGACATCATAGTCAGTCGTACTGTTGGTAAGGATATGGAAGGCATGCCTGTTAGTAGTCTGGCACGAATGGCTGACTTTATGTCGTGCTGCATTTCCCATGACCCTCGCATTACAACAATTTTCGGTGACACTCATTATTGGATGGTGACACATTTAGACCCATGCTACAAGGAAAATTTTCAATCTCTTATTCCAGAGTCAGACAGGGGTCTAAAAATGGTGCATTGCCATAGGGCCCTTGTATTGGAATTAGTGAAAAAATTTCCATGTGAGAATGCTGGCAGCAGACGTCAGAGTTTGTTGTACAGCCAAGGAGTCCAAGCGAGAGAGACAGAAGTACAATCCAGGTCAGGCAGGGGAACAATGTCAAAGTCCTGGGAAAATTTTCTCAGACCCTCCCATCGTGCCGCTACAGAGTTAAGGGGTGCTGTCACAAGAAGTTCAATGTTTGGGAAGATGGTGAGGGAGTACCTTGCAGATCGTACAAATGTCCTCCGTGATTCATCTGTGCCTTTTAATTATTGGGCATCCAAGCTGGAGATGTGGCATGAACTGGCTCTCTACGCCTTGGAGGTCCTGGCCTGCCCTGCTTCTAGCGTTCTGTCAGAGCGGGTTTTTAGTGCTGCTGGGGGAATTATAACAGATAAGCACATCCGCCTCTCAATTGACAATGCTGACAGGCTGACTTATCAAAATTAACAAGGGCTGGATTGGCCAAGACTTCTTTACACCTCCAAATGAAAACACCGAAATAGAAGCTTAAATGAATTGTCATTTTTTTGGGGAGGTGTATTCTCAGGCACTTCTTCACAACCATACATGAGTATCCGCTTCCTGAGTTGGTCTGTTTGCTATTAGCTTCCTCCTTATCCTCATCATCCACAACCAGTAGAACAACAGGCGGAAAGGATTGTGTGATGCAAAAGTCACTCTATTTTTGGCAAGGGTATCATATAAAATTTCTATTTATATCACTGTCTCTGAGCTGTTGCTAGGAACAAACATATCTCGTCGAACACATTCTGGCTTCATATCTATGAACCTGTGTTAGCCCCTCCCTTTTGCTATTTTATTTCACATGTGGCTTCACATATGTAATTTAGTTGTTTAATTTAAGTATGATTTCTCATTCTGTCTCGTCATTGTCCACGGCTACATGACCAGTGTTAATGTGTTCTGTACCATTATAGGCCATAGAATTTTGGCCAAGGGGGACTGTGATGGCAATACGTTAATTATTTTAAAAGGTACCCCCCTTTACAGAAATGCTTTCCAACCTATGCACTCCATTACAAGTCTGAGAACCACACCCCTATATTGGGCCTACTTCTTAACTCGGTTTCCTGCAATGTCTCTTCCTTATCTCAGACTACATGACCTGGGTGAGCGTGTTTAAGTACTGTTATAGGCCATTGAATTTTGGGCAAGGTGGACTGTGATGGCAATACGTTACTAAATTTAAAAAGGTACCCCCATTACAGAAATGCTTGTCAGCCTATGCACTCCATTACAAGTCTCAGAGACCCACACTCCTACATTGGGCCTATTTCTTAACTCTGCTTCCTCCAATGTCTCTTCCTTACCTGCCACTAGATGACCAGGGTGAACATGTTTTGCACCCTTATAGGCCATTGAATTCTGGCTAAGGGGGGCTGTGATGGCCATAGTTTATTTATTCAAAAAGGTACCCCCCATTGGTGAAATGTTTGTCAGCCTGTGCACTTCTTTACAATTCTCTTAGATCCACAACCCTACATTGGGCCTACTACTTAACTCAGTTTCCTGTAATGTCTCTTCCTTTTCTCAGACTGCTTGACATGGGTGAATGTGTTCTATAGCATTATAGGCCGTTGTTTTTTGGCTAAGGGGGGCTGTGATGGCAATAGTTTATTTATTCTAAAAGGTATCCCCCATTGCAGAAATGCTTGTCAGCCTATGCACTCCATGACAATTCTCAGAGACCCACAGCCCTACATTTGGGCCTACTTCTAAACTCGGTTTCCAGCAATGTTTCTTCCTTTTCTCAGACTACATGACCTGGGTGAACGTGTTCTGTAGCATTATAGGCCACTGTTTTTTGGCCAAGGGGGGCTGTGATGGTCATGGTTTATTTATTCTAAAAGGTACCCACCATTACTGAAATGCTTGACAGCCTATGCACTCCATTACAATTCTCAGAGACCCACACTCCTACATTTGGGCCTACTTCTTATCTCGGTTTCCTGAAATTTCTCTTCCTTATCTCAGACTACATGACCTGGGTGAGCGTGTTATGTACTGTTAAAAGCCATTGAATTTTGGGCAAGGGGGACTGTGATGGCAGAAGTGTATTTTTCAAAAAGGTACCCCCATTGGTGAATCCACATCCTTGTTCGCAAAGAGTTGATAACATTTATGAGATTTATATTTTAATGTGCTTTGTGAACAATACAAACATTAACCCACGGAAAAAATATATAAACCATCTTTACAAATGTTTAATAGCTCTGTGATAAGAATAAAATTTTGACTTTTAAACTGTAGGCATAAATGTTCTTCAAAACATGAACAAAGTTTTCTATATACCTAGTCTAAAACCTTAAGAATTGTGTTAGAAACCTATTGCCACGTTGCTTTTAGAAAGTATAAGGGTTACTGCCCGATGGACCATACAAGGTCGAAGGCTCAAACATGACAGCTGGATCATTGCCAAAAAAAACAGGAGCCTGAAAAGTGTTTGCCATAGGACATGATGGGAAAACAGGGGCTGCTGCTGGTATGGGGTTTGGCTGGTTTAGTTGGGGGCATAGACTGAAAATTATTGTTGTTTTGGTCAGCAATTTTCTGCAGGTTATGTGACAGATGAGTCACAATATTTATCAGCCCTGCAACGCCACTTCTCCCATACCAGGTATCTCCTTCCCTACAGGTGTGTGTTCTTGTTCCGCCATCAAATTCTCCTCCCTTTCGACATCTTCTAATATAGATGTGAATATGTCATCTGGAATATACTGATTCTCCTCTCACTGATTTTTGGGGACCTTTCAGGCACATGAAGACCAGAATGGATGGTTATGAAGAAGTACATTCAGTAAATGATGAGGATGTTCATCCTGAAGACCTGGCCCCCCTAAGGGGCGAAGTTTGGCAGGTATTGGCTGGCATGCTGGAAGTGGAATTATAAAGGCCTCCATGTTTTTGGCATTGATAGTTGCATATCTTAATTTGCAGATGAGGTAGGAATAGAGCGGACTGTAGAACACCGCATCACTGCAGGTCTGGGGGGCAGAAACGTAGGAGGCACATATCCTTTGTACATGCAGACCAGATGAAATCCACAAATTCCCAGACTGATTCCAGAGAGATGACGCCTTTTATCCATGGTGGATGCACTGACATCTTGAGAATTTTGGGTGACCATGGAATGATTCGACTCCCATGTGGAAGGACACTGATACTCTTGGTACATCAGGATCAGGAAAAAGTGCAGAATGTGGAGGGATTTCCACCATGAATTTCTCAAACAAGCCCAGTGGACTGTGACAATCACGATCATCTGGCTATGATGGGTTCACACTAAGCCATGTATCCATGTTGTATCTTTCTTTATTGGTCCGCCAGTAAGAGGAGCTAATGGTCGTCTGCCCTTGTATTAAAACAGGAACCCCAACAGTGCTGACCGGCCGGTGCTAACGTCCCCCTCCTCGTGTTCAGTCCTCAGCATAGGCCAGTCTCGTCACGTTCCTTCATAACATTTAAGTACCTTAAAGAGCTCACATGAAAAGCTCCTGTTTTTGTTGCCTGGTTGCTCACATTGGACACAATGCACTTCATATAAATTTTATAAAGCAATGCTGTTATGTAGGCTCAGTATTTCATTACAAATATTTCTTTGTCCACTATATTTGTTTATCTCCTTGAGAACCATAACTTTTGGCTGCATTAAATGGTAAGTGTTCAATACAAAACAGTGATGGCGGAATGCTTGTAGATGCTGAGGACGTAATCAGTTTTTGAAGCGATAACTTCTATGAGTAGAAAAAAATCTCCAGCGCAAAAATGAATAAAAAATTCATGACTAAGACCTGCTAGGTTGAAACGCGTCGGTTTCAGACCACAGGGACCCCACCTGTATATGTCTTTTTTCTATCAAGATGGATTTTAATTTTATCTAATAAAATTGAATTTTTATTCATTTTTGCGCTGAAGATTTTTTTCTACATGTTTTGCTGCAGCCAACGCCTCTAATCAAGGTGACTCCGTGCGCATGAGGATTCTGGATTACTGCTGAGTGTGAAAATCTTCTGGACTACTGCTGAGACTGGTGAGCTGACTATTTTCCTGCTACCCCCCCTTTTCCTTGCCTACATAACTTCTATGAGTGAGACAGCATGTTCGTTCTTTACTGGATTATAAACAGGAAAATTTAAAAAATGATCTTATTATTTCTAAATTACTTTGTTGAAACCCTCTGTGATCATCTATAGTGTTTCCAATATTTACTATACAGCAGAACGGAACAGTTGTGGAATATTGAGCATGTTCACAGCTAGGTTAAAGAACATCTTCACATTCTTGCATTTCTATATGTTATTTCCGGAATACATAGTAGCAGCTACTTTAAACATTACTTACCTATAGATATTGGTCAAGAAGATTGTCATGATTATACATAGTAGTCTATGGGTTAATCTTCAGTTTTTCAAGAACAGCTGAATATAGATATGATTGCTGTTAATAGTGTAGTGCGAATATACAAATGGCTCTTTTGCATCCATATTCAAATATACAGAATGCATTCAGACAATTACATAGCTGCATTTCTGGTAAAATATTTTAGCTTCCATATGTTTGCGGTTTGTGATTGTAAAACTTTACGGTTTACTTAACCTCTGTCTATGGTGGTTTTATCTAAATCCTTGAGGCTTTTACATTCTAAGGGTTTATGGCCCTTCGTCTGACAACTCCATGATATCTCAGTTTCATTCGACCTTGAAAGCTGGCCAATTGAACGTCTCGGTGAAACTTGAGTTACTACATAGTGTTAATCAATATATAAAACCAGAGAAACATGACAAAGACAGATGCAAAAACTGGTGCACCTGTGCATGTACAGTGTGTTCATACCTGCATAATTGGGGAAGCCCATACAGTGTATAGAATCTCCCAGGAGTTCTCTGTCTTGGTGTTGCTTCTCTGATATTCCAGACGGATGATGTTTAAAAGCCTCTCCGTGATGATGTTAGTATACTGTATGTAGTTAATCTTTATCTATACTTAATCATAATATTTATTTAATCCCTATATGTACTTAACCTTTGTATATTAAAATATACAAAACTGTACGCACTCATACTATTCAATCATACTATTCCTTTAATTGTGTACTTTTAAATAAAAAAGCATTATATTTCCAGTATTAGCCTTCTTTAAAGCCGTATATGAACCTTAGTGTTTAAAAGTTGGCAAATAAAATAGCCAAATTATCCATTAAATTATTGTGCACAAATTTGATTGTCCTTCAGTGTAGTGCATCCTGCTCTCAACATATTTTTGGATTCCATTACCATTGAAAAACAAGAAGGTTGGACAGCTTGAGGTTTCATGGTACACTCCATTTTTTTTTTTTTGCAATTAACAGTCTCCTGTCTCCAATCACGTCATTCAGACTGCATTGTTGGTTATTCTCAAAAGCTTAACTGAAAACATACAGGATTTTGTATCACATTAGTATAATTTATTGTCTTGCAAGGATTTAAAGTAATCTGTTTCACTCGCTTTTGGACTAATTGGTGGCATTTTTATCAGCCACACCTCTGAAGTGTTATCAAGTTTTGTTGGAGGAGATGGAGATTCTTTACTTTTTTTTCACTCGCAGTCAGTTCTCCTTAACTCTGTGATTTTCTATGTAATTTTTTATTTTTTTTTAATGCTTCAAATGTTTCTGTTCAGAAAAATAAACACTTTGCATGGAGGTGTAATTAATTTTGTGGGTGTGCAAATGCCATTTACTTTGATATGTATAAAATCTTGCACCGAAGCCCCATTATTCATCACTTGGGTAGATTTACTTAAACCTTTTATGTGTATCACTGGCGACTTCTGGATGGACCAAAAATATATTGTGAAGTGGATTTTCGTGGGCTCATCAACTATGTGGGTTCAAAGGTGTAATGGGGTGTATATGGCTGTGCAGCAGGGCAGACATTGCTGTAAATGCTTAATAAAAGGAGTGCGGGAAAACAAGAGGAAAAAATATGGTGTAGTGGATTTAATGGGAACCAACCAATATGTGGGTTCCAAGGTTTAATGGGGTGCATATGATTTTGCAGCAGGGCAGACATTGTTGCAAATGTTTAAAAATAGGAGTACGGGAATACAAAAGGAATATGGTGACGTGGATTTTAGGGGGCCCATCCAGTATGTGGGTTACGGGGTGCATATGGCTGTGCAGCAGGGCAGACATTGCTGCAAATGTTTAAAAAAGGAGTATGGGAGTGCAAAAGGAATATAATGACGTGGATTTTAGGGGGCCCATCCAGTGTGTGGGTTCCAATGTGCAATGGGGTGCATATGGCTGTGCAGCAGGGCAGACATTGCTGCAAATGTTTAAAAAAAGGGGTATTGGGGTGCATAGTAATTGTTGGCAGCCCATCCACTCACAGCATAGGCTACAACAGTTTAGGAGACCCACTGTTTAATAGTGGCCCTTTAAGAAAATTAATGCCGCCTGATGCACCAGTAAAAATAGGTTCTGTGACTTTAAGAGTCCCTCGTTCATTAATGAAGCAAGATGTGTCTGCTTATGTGTCACACACCACATGGCCAGCTAGGGCTGTTAAATGTTACAATGACATTTCCCAGTGAATGCATTTGCTTTGGTTGAAATCAATATTAAAGTAGCAAAAACGCTTCTAAAACGCTGCGTCGAAACATAGCCCAAGTGGTGGAGGAACGTTTTGGTCTGGGGTTAATTATTTTGTCTTATATACAAGTCATTAACATGGAAAGGATGTGCCTTCACATATTTGGCTGCAAAATCAGTTTCGGTTTCTTTTTGGTATGTTTTTCGGTGCATCGGAAACAAAGACATGAAACTCTGACAACATTGAATACAGCTGTGAACTAGGAGTCGGGAATGCTTCCAGGGGCGATCCCTATGATGTCCCCGTGTCAATTGAGCAGTGTTTCCATCATTTTCAGATTGTTTTTAGACCCTTAAAGGGCCCCCGGGGGTATCGCGGCAAAAATACTCGGGTTTCCCCTAGATTTACATTGGGCACATTGTTTGTCCGAGTACCCAAGTATTCCAATCTGCTGGAGCCGAACAATGAGCACCCGAGCATTTTAGTGCTCGCTCATCACTACTCATAACCTTCCTCCCTATCGTCATGGAAGCAAAGCTTACTCATCTTCAAGAAAAATTACATCTTACCAATTGCTTGCTTGATCTTAACCCATCCTACCTCCTCCCTACCTCCCCTCCCTAATATTAGCTCTAGCCCTTCTTATTCTATCATTAAGTTCTGATGACTTCCCTTAATCTGCAAACATGCAGCAATCATACCTATCCTGAAGAAGCTATCCTTTGACCCACCCTCTATGTCCTGATAATTTCTCTGGCTCACCTCCAAACTCATTGAATAGCATGCCCCATTAAACTTTCCTTCCACCGCTCATCCAACTCGCTCTTTGGCAACCGATAATCTGGCTTCCATCCCCACTAGTCTACTGAAATTGCCCTGATGAAAATTACTAATGACAAACTTACCAGCAAAGCTAAAAGACAATTCTCTATAATTCTTCAATTAGATCTGTCCTCTCTCTGCCTTTGACACAGTCAACGACTGCCTTCAATTAAAGATCTTCTCTTCCCTTGATATAAAAGACCTTGAAATCTTCTGATATCCTCATCCTCACTAACCACACATTTAGACACTCCCAATCCCATATTACCTCCTTATCCTACCCTTTCTGTCGGTGTCCCTCAAGTCTCTGTCCTAGAAGCTCTTCTCTTCTCCATCTATACCTATTGCCTGGGACATCTCATAAAATCACATGGATTTAAGTATCATCTATATGCTGATAACACTCAGATCTTCCTTTTTGGCCCAAATGTCACATCTCTGCAGACCAGAATCCAGAGAGTCCATCGGTCACATCCTTCTTCTTCTTATGTTGCTCTCAAAACATAATGTAACCAAAATCAAGCTCATCATATTTCCTCGATCTCACTTAACAGATCTGTCTATGACAATAAATGACATCACGCTTTCCCCTGTACAGAAAGTCTGCTGCCTTGGCGTAACCAATGACCCTGCTCTGTCTTTCAACCCAACATCCAAGCACTTACCACTAGAGTTATGCGAATATGTTCGGATTTGGTCGCCGAATATGAATTTGTCATATTCGTGTCATATTGCTACCTTATTTGCGCCAAATTTATGTTGAATGATCAGTTTCAAACATATTCAGTAATTTCTACTCCCATTGACACCAATAATGTTCTGCTATATTAGGTGCATATTTCAAAACCAATATTTGCCGACGATTGTTTTTGGAACTGAATTTTGAAAAATTCGCTCAACTCTACTTACCATCTCTTGCTTCCTCTAACTCAAATATATTTCCAGAATTTGTCTCTTCCTCAACCATGAATACTAAAATATTAGTGCAAGCCCTCATCATTTCTCACTTTGACTACTGCAATATCATCCTCTGTGGCATCACAACTAACACTCTCATATCTAGATTCTCCTACCCGATTAAACCATCTTTCCCCTTGGTACTCCTCTGCCTATTCACTTTGCACATGTCTTCATTGGCTCCCAATTTCCCAATTGATACAGTTCAAAATACAATCACTGACCTACAAGGCCATCCGTAATCTTTCTCTTCCATTTGCAAGCTCATTTACCATAACACACATAATCTCTAGTCCTCATAAGACCTCCTTCTCTCCTCCATGTTCCTCACCCATTTACCTTGAAGTCTTCTCCTGAGCATCCCCCATCCTAAAATTTTTAGCTCCAACAAGTCCAATTGTCTTCAAATTTCAAGACCTTCAGAGAGAACTTGAAAACCCATCTTTTCAATAAAATGTATAGACTTCAATAACCCCACTGTCAACTTATCACCATCACCAGCTGCTGCATCCTCTAACATTCTGTTTCCTCCCCATTATCCTGTAGACTGTAAGCCCATGAGAAAAGGGTCCACTCCCCCCTCTTTGTACCGATCAGAGGAAGGATACATTTTTGGATAAGTTTTACAATTTATATAGCTTAAAAAGTTACCGTAAATATATTTAAGCTTTCCAGTTATTACTATCTATTTTCATAGTAAGATAATTTGAGACATTAATAACATTGTGCTTGCATTATATAACTCAAAAGGGTTCAGTACAGTCCTAGGTGATCTCAGAGTGTTATACACATATTTTCTAGGCAATTAGACAAAAAAACCTGACTGGCACATCCAGACTAATGTGAACTAGGTGCAAACCAAGGGAAGCTACCCCCATGTAAAACATACAAAAAAAGGCTGCACTCAAGCATACTAAAGCATGACAATATGGAATAATGAAATTTAAATAGCAATAAGGCTTTGGAATATAAGGAAAAATTTGAGACGCTTAGTATAAACATTTGGCCCAAACATTTTAAAGCCCACCAACCATCGTCAAGGTGGTCTCAATACTGGTGAGTCCCTGACCTAATGTGAACATACCTCTATTAGGCTGATATCTGAATTTCTGGGTGAATATGCACCTCTGTCAGCAATGCCTGCATTTAGTTAAAAGACAGAGGTGCATATTCACCCAGAATTCAGATATCAGCCTAATAGAGGTATGTTCACATTAGGTCAGGGACTCACCGTATTGAGACCACCTTGACGATGGTTGGTGGGCTTTTAAAATGTTTGGCCAAATGTTTATACTAAGCGTCTCAAATTTTTCCTTATATTCCAAAGCCAATATTGCTATTCAAAATTTCATGGATTCATATTGTCATGCTTTAGTATGCTTGAGTGCAGCCTTTTTTTTGTATGTTCTAGGCAATTAGAGTCATAGCAGTTTTAAAAGAATCACAGTGGATTAAACCAATGTTCTGTGAAAAATTTGGCAAATCTGGTGAATTCAAATTTCTAAAGATCTTTCATCTTTAGTGGGACTCCTAATATTTAAACCCTTGATCCCATGGTTTATACTAGCTGTAGTATGTAACAAGGTTTGACAAAGGGAGATGCCTCCCTCGTCAGCTCATGACCCCTCTAAAAAGTTATGATTAAAAGGGCAAATTCTTAACTATGGCAGCCAAGGATCAAAGTAAGGTTTCCCTATCTGCCCTAAGTATGAAATTTAAAGTTTGACAGTCAGAGAAGTTCTCTAGGATAGCATATGATTGATGGTTTATGCCCTATGAGGGCTGATAAAGTTTCATAAGGAATAAAACTATCTCATGAAAATAAATAATAAATAATAATAGCAATACTAAAATGGTATACCTGTAATAAGAAACAAGTTTTGTGTTATCTCAATTGGATGTGAATCACTTATAATTATATAAATGAAACAATTTTTTTCTTCACAAAATAAAAAAAAAATGAATAAAGAATAAAAAACAATATATTTCTTGTAATAAAAAACAACCCTGATGCAGCTTTAATAATGTCAACTGAGAAAAATGTTACAGCTCTTTAATCGCATTAAATTAATCAATTAATTAAGTCAGAAGAGTTTTCAGATGCGTTTCGAATCAATCCGACTCTTACTCTTAGGCCTCATTAGCACGTTCAGTATTTGGTCAGTATTTTAGATCAGTATTAATAAGCCAAAGTCAGTAAAGGAAAAATCAAAGGAAAAGTATAATAGAAACAAGTCTCCATTTCTACATTTTTCATTACTACTGATTTTGGCTTACAAATACTGATGTAAAATACTGACCAAATACTGAACGTGTGAACGGGGGATTTAAAAGTCGGATTGACTCCAAATGCATCAGAGAAACTCTTCGTATCTTCTGTATTTTAATGGTTTACGATAAATATTATTTGATTTTAAACGACCATTTCTGGACTTCAAATTATAATTGGTCTTTATAAGTAATCTGGAACCTCATCACCATTGTCCATGCCGCACCACGTATCACCTACAGGAGTGATCAACACATACACATCAAGCCGGGGTGAGCTGTATCTAACAATACTGATCATCTGCACTAATTAATGAACTGCTTGGTACTACAAATCAGAAACCCTTGTGATGCTAAGCGATTAAAGAGCAATGTGAATTTTAATAATCGCTGACTAGAACGGGGGTGAGGGAATTCCACTTTTAATTATTGTGTGATAATTGTAAGGCATTTAGTTGAGAATTGCTTCATTGTAGCTCCAGTCTTCATTCTTATGTTATACTTAATCATATGCTTTTTATAAGTCATTTCTTACCTTTTGCAGCAGTCTCTGATTTTCTTTGTATTTTATTTTTTTGCTATCTGTGATTGCATCTCATGTAGAGCATGTGCCATGGCGTAGACAGATTTATACACAAGATAAGTGACGCTAAATTTGTCAGTATTATATATATTGTTCTGAAGTTCACCTAACTTAATGGTTCTGTTGCATTCGTGAAGAGGTAAATCCAAAAGATTTTTTCTCATTTGAACAGAGGTGAAACATTGAAAAACAATTTCAATGATACCGCCAATAAAATGTCATCTGGACGATTTCTTGGGCTAATTTCTTGTAGGAAATTTTTCAAATCTGGCATCATTTTAGGAGGTGGAGAAAATACCAGACTTCCATGAAATGGTGACCTTGTATTTGTAGGTGGAATGAAGTGTGCAAACCGAACCTGCTGGTAAAATGAAGGTCTTCTCATGGTCTTTGAGTTCCCCACAATAAAGAGTACAATGTAAAAAGAAACTGTTCCACAAATGACAACGACTTGTGAAGTTGATTTGTTAATAATCTTTTTTTTTTTCTTATGATCTGCATGTATGTCTATGTCTCATATATCTTAATAATATACTCAACACAGATTTCATATTCGGCAGCCTTTCTCTTTAATTCCTGGCTCTGCTTCTCTCCAAAATCATCATCAGATGTAATAACACCGATCCACGTCCAGTTATAATGTCTGAGTAATTGTATAATGGCCAGACACTGGGTTGAGTAATTGGGAAGTGCTTGGAAGAACGATGGAAAGATGTTTGAATCGCACATAATAGGATCCATTATACCATAACTGATCTGAAAAATACAGTAACAACATAGGAACATAATTATTATTACTAAACACAACATATTCTTCTCCATAGTCTATTTCATACAGTTCTATGATGGTGAACAGAGCTGAGGTTGAGCATGCGCAGCTCCACTCCATTCAAGAAGGGGCTCTGCACAACCTGGATCCAGAATCCAAATCTTGAGAGTTTCCTGACAGTCAGACCACCAGCAATCATTAAAAAGTTATTCTATTTTCACAAATGAGTATCTTTGGCTATTACATGTAAGAACTAGATTCATTCTTATGACATTTTTCAATTGTTTTTCAGATATTAACACTTTTATTTTTTTCTATTTACAGCTTGGGTCCTAGGAAATCGACCACCACTAGAGATGAGCGACTTTGCCACCGGGAGGGTCGAGTCGGGTTTCGGACCACCCGACTTTCACAAAAGTCGAGTCGAACGAAATCAGACGACTATCAAAAAAGTCGAAGGTCCGACTGAAACTCGAACCGACCCCAATACAAGTCAACGGGGAAGAAAAGTCGGTAGGGAGTGGAGAACAGTAAACACACCTACAGTGCCCATTTCAATGCCAACAACATCAATTCTTATTACTTAAGCTTACAGTAAAGATATATATCTTTGTACCGTGTTAGCCAGTAGATAGAAAAATATTTAGAGTTGAGAGTCCTCAGTGGTTGATACCTTTTAATGGCTAACTGAAAAGATGGTAACAAATTGCAAGCTTTCGAGACTACTCAGGTCTCTTCATCAGGTTAGACTAATACAAAATCTGAACAATCACATATTTATACACAACACAGCACAAAAAAAAATGCAATAGGTAAGACAAGTGACGTGAAGCCGAATAGTCATTATGGCAGAGGGATGAGCATAAATATTGGAACAGTTCATAGATAAGGAGTGTGAAAGTTTTATTGCCCTCTGATTGGGGTCTAGTAATGTTTTGTGATGTTCTCACAGGGTCTTTGGAGTAAATTCCTTAATTGATGTAAAACTTCATAAATCCGTGTGACAGGTTCATTACAGCATTAAGAGTGTTTGCGATACAAATTGATGGTTGTTGGATTAAATTACTTGTATTGAAAGGTAGTTTCACATCTCAGAGACACAGAAGAGTTTGCGAATACAATTGATGGTGACCTTTGCACTCTTAATGCTGGAATGAACCTATCACACGGATTTTGACGTTTTACATCAATAAGATTTACTCAAAGACCCTGTGAGAACATCACAAAACATTACAGACCCATTCAGAGGGCAATAAAACTTTCAAACTCCTTATCTATGAACTGTTCCAATATTATGCTCATCCCTCTGCCATAATGTCTATTCTGCTTCTCGTCACTTGTCTTACCTATTGCATTTTTTTTTCTGTGCTGTCTTGTGTATAAATATGTGATTCTTCAGATTTTGCATTAGTCTAGCCTGATGAAGAGACCTGAGTAGTCTCGAAAGCTTGCAATTTGTTACCATCTTTTCAGTTAGCCATTAAAAGGTATCAACCACTGAGGACTCTCAACCCTAAATATTTTTCTATTACTTAAGCTTGTCAACCTTAATTTACTTTATAATAATAGTAACGCATTGAAAACTGGGGGTTATTTGGCTAAAGTTGTGGGGGGATAGTGCTGGCTCCAGGTTTTCATGTGCCCCGGGCCAAAGAGTTTCAGTGGGCCCCTTTAACACATACCACAATTCATGATGCTCCGATACGGCAGAGATATATAGGTATAATCCAATGCAAAATACTTCACTTCTTACATTACATATGTGATATCTATTGTAAATTCTACAATAGCTCAAAAATCGGACAGTATAGTCTTCCATTCAGTATTATGGGCACCACATAGTGCGCCATACAGAATAATGAGCCCCATATATTGCCCCATACAGAATAATGAGTCCCATATATGATGCTCCATACAGAATAATGGGCCCAATATAATGCTTCATACAGTATAATGAGCCACATATTGCTGCATACAAAATAATGAGCCCCATATATTGCTCCATACATAATTGGTCCCATAAAATGTGCCATACAGTATAGGACGGTCCCCATAGAGTATAATGAGCCCCACATATTGCTCCATACAGTATAATGAGTCACATATTACGTTCCTTATAGTATATGATGAGCCCCATATATTGCTCCATACAGAACGGGCTCCATATAATGCTCCATACAGAATAGGCCCCGTATGTGCTCCATATGATGCTCCATATATAAAGGGCCCTATATGATGTCCCATAAATAATGAACCCCATATGATGATCTAGTATATGATGGGCTCCATATATGATGCTCCAGTGTATGATGAGCCCCATATAATGCTCCAAATATAATGGTCCCCATATGTAATGCTCTAGTATATGATGGGCCCCATGAATGATGCTCCAGTGTATGATGGGCCTATATAATGCTCCAAATATAATTGGCCACATATGATGCTCAGTTTATGATGGGCCCCATGGATGATGCTCCAGTGTATGATGAGCCCCATATAGTACTCCAAATATAATGGTCCCCATGTATAATGCTCCAGTATATGATGGGCCCCATGGATGATTCTCCAGTGTATGATGGGCCTATATAATGCTCCATATATAATGGGCCCCATATGGTGCTCCAGTATATGAGGGGCCCCATGGATGATGCTCCGGTGTATGATGAGCCCCATATAATGTTCCAAATATAATGTGCCCCATTTCATGCTCCAGTATACGATGGGCCCCATGGATGATGCTCCAGTGTATGATGGGCCTATATAATGCTCCATATATAATGGGCCCTATATGATGTTCCAGTGTATAATGGGCCCCGAATATGATGCTCCAGTGTATGATGGGCCCCATTTATAATGGTCCAGTGTATAATGGGCCCTATCTATGAAGCTCAAGTGTATGATGAGCCCCATATATAATTCTCCAGTGTATAATGCTCCCCATATATTGCTCCAAACATTAAAAAAATGAAATACCTCTCCTTGCTGGGCACTGCTCTACTCTGGACTCCTTAGCGTCACCATCTTCCAACTCTCTGCACTGTGACTGTTCAGGCAGAGGGAGCACAGACGTGACGTCATCGCGCTCTCTGACCTGAATGTCACTGTCAGGAAACGCGGAAGAAGTCACAGCAGTGAAGCAGGTAGAGGTAAGTATTGCAAGCGCTGGGACCCTGAGCAAGCAGGGGGGCACACTCGTGGGCGCCGGCACTGGCACAGGGCCCCTCATAGTATGCCAGTGTCTCTGATGGCGAGTGGGCCCCCCCTATCTGCTCAGGGCCCCGGCACTTGCCCGGGTGCGCCAGGTGCTGACGTCGGCCCTGGGGGGTACAGCCCAGTTAGGGAGGTGGAAAAACCGGCATATGTTGAGGTGTAGGCTGGACGTTCAGCAGCTGCAAATGGAGGAATTGTGGAAGTCGGAGGAAGAGGAGGACAAAGCGAGCCATTTTGCTGGCAACCTATGTGTCATCAGGGGAAGGTAGTACAAAATCCTTTGAAACCCAGGCATGGTTCATTTTAATGAAGGTGAGATCAAGTACATTTTGAGTCGACAGCTGAGTCCTTCTTTCTGTCAGGAATGATCCATCAGCACTGAAGACTCTTTCTGATAGCACACTACCAGCAGTGCAAGCAAGCTCCTGTAAAGCATATTGAGCCAATTCAGGCCAGGTGTCCAGTTTACAGGCCCAGTAGTCAAAGGGAATGAACTGTGAGGGAAAACATCGAAAGGGGAGGAGAGGTAATTTTGAACCATAGTTTACAACTGGTGTCTCCTGTCTGTTGCAATCGATTCAGTATTAGTCGTGTGAGCGGTACTCGAGAAATCAGTCCACAACATGGTCATGAACCCCTGTCTCCAACGCCACTTCAGCTGTGTGCACCACGAACACCTCTTCCATTTGGCACAATACGACTCGTGGTAGAACCTGCACCGCTGCTGTGTGCTGAGAATGCCTCTAACAAACGGTTTACCAGAGTTGCTTGTTTGTTCGCCAATATTAGCTCTAGATTCTCCTGTGGCATGATGTTCTGTAATTTGCCTTTATAGCATGGATCGAGGATGCTGGCCACAAGACATAATCATACATGTGGGCCAATGTTCCAGGTGTCAATGATGCACTGTCAGTGGTAGGTGGAGGAGTACTTTCTGCCAAATCCAAACCCTCCACTCAATCACCAACCCTGTACCTGACCTTGGCAAGCCAATATTTTCTCTTGCCCCTTGAGAAGCATCCTCCTCACCCAAAATAATCATCCCCCTCCTCTTCCTCTTTATCCTCCATCTCGTCCACGACACTTCCCTGAGCAGACAATGGCTGACTGTCATCAAGGTTTCCCTCCTCCTCCCCCTCTTCCTCCTCCTCTGCAGACGCCTGATCCTTAATGTGCGTCAAAGTTTGCATGAGCAGACGCATAAGCGGGATGCTCCTTCTTATGATGGCGTCGTCTGCGCTTACCAGCCGTGAGCATTCCTCAAAACTCTGAAGGACTTTACAGAGGTCTTTCAGCTTTGACCACTGCACACCCGACAACTCCATGTCTGCCCTCAAACTGCCTGCCCGTGTATCCTCCCACAAATGCATTACAGCCTGCCTCGGTTCGCACAGTCTCTCAACCATGTGCATGGTGGAGTTCCACCTTGTTGCAATGTCTATGATTAAGCGGTGCGTGCGGAGGTAGAGCGATTGCTGCAGCCTCTGCATACGACTGGAGTCTACGGGCGAGCGACAGATGTGCGACAACAGTCTTCGCACCTTATGGAGCAGGGCTGGTAACTCTGGATAATTATTTATGAAGCACTGCACCACCAGGTTCAAGGTGTGAGCCAGGCAAGGTATCTGTCTGAGTTTTGCAGGGCTATGGCCACCACAAAATTACGGCTATTATCACTGACTACCTTGCCTGCCTCAAGATGTAGACTGACCAGCCATGACTCAGTTTCTCGATGCAAGTAGTCGACCAGTACCTCCGTGGTGTGTCTGTTGGCACCCAAAAAACATCATCTTTAAAACAGCCTGCTGACGCTTACCACTAGCTGTTCGATAGTGGGACACCTCGTGTGCAACACTAGCAGCTGCGGATGGAGTGCGACTGCCCTCTGTCGGTGAGCTTTCGCTTCAGGAGGAGGAGGAGGGGTAGAGTCTAATGCCTTCAGCCAACTGTTGCCTATACCCTGGGCTAGGCAGCAGAGTCCCACCGCCGCTGTCCCCTGTGGACCCTGCATACACCACATTAACCCAGTGCGCAGTGATGGACATGTAATGGCCCTGGCCATGCCTACTGGCCCATGCATCTGTTGAGAGGTGCAACTTTCCACTCACTGATTGTTTGAGTGCATGGACAATGCGGTCTTTCACATGCAGGTGAAGGCAGGGATGGCTTTTCTAGAAAAGAAGTGGCGACTGGGTAGGTCATAGCGTGGGACAGCGTAGGTCATGAGTTCTCGGAATGCTGCGCTTTCAACCAAATGGAAGGGCATTATCTCTAATGAGATCAGTTTGGCAATGTAGGCATTCAAAGCCAGTGTGCGCGGATGAGATAATGAGCACTTTCTTGTCCTACTCAGAGTGTCTGCTGTTATGATCTGCTACAAGCACTAAGTAAAGAAGGAAGGTCTGTCCCTACAATAAAACTAAGCTGGATCGCTACGATGTAACGGGGAACCTGATCCTGCGATCAGACCCGCTAAAGTCCTTAGCTAGTCTGAATGAAGACCCATAGATGTGAGGGAGGGATCCCTACAAGGACTATGGACTGGGAGAAAAGATGGACACCTCCTAACAGAAGTTGTAGCAGCAAAAGGCAAAACAAAGAACATAGAAAATACAGGTCAAAAGACCAAGCAAAAACTATCTGAGTTAGGTAACAAAGCACCTGGCTAGCTTAAGAGTATAAGTTACAATGAAGTCCAGCAAAGCCAGAAGGGTGGAGCCGGATTAAATAGGCCACAAAGGTCATGTGACCAGCAAGATAAAAAAAAACTAACAGGAGAGTTCTAACTGTACCCCCCTTCTAAGAGGATCCTAAGGATCCCCTAGGCCCAGGCTTACCCGGAAACCTCTTGTGAAACGCTCTGACAAGTCTGGACGCAGAAACATCATCCGCCCTCACCCATGAGTTATCCTCGGGTCCGAAACCCTTCCAAGCGACGAGGTACTGCAAACTCCCTCTATACCGTCTAGAATTTAGGATGCGGGAAATTTCATATTCCCCGTCCTCCACCACCGGGGGAACAGTGGCAGAGGCGTCTCCATCCGACACATCAGCTCTTTTTAACAGAGAAACATGAAACACCGAATTAATCTTTCAGGAGGTAGGAACCTCCAACCTAACAGCCGATTGGTTAATAACCTGAAGCACCTTAAAGGGCCCTACAAACTTGGGACCCAATTTTTTAAAAGGAATCCTCAACCTCAGATTCTTAAAGGATAACCAAACCATGTCACCAATAGCAAACAAAACCTCTTACCGTTTCCTATCAAAATACCCTTTAGATTTTCTTTTAGCCTCCTGAAGATTACCACGCACCTCCGTCCAAACTCTCTCCAAATCACCAGAAAAATTTTCCTCTTCAGGCACGGCCGACACCAATTTGGAGAATGACCTAAACGACGGATGTCTCCCAGTACAACAAAAAAAAGGCGAACAACCAGCAGAAGAGGATGTATGATTGTTAAGAGCAAATTCAGCAAGTGGCAGAAACTCAGACCACCCCTCTTGATTGTCTGCCACAAAACAACGCAAGAACTGCTCAACATCCTGGTTTTTCCTTTCTGTCTGGCCATTAGACTCAGGATGATATCCGGATGAAAACGACAAATGAACTCCCAACATGTCACAAAAGGCGCGCCAAAAACGAGCCATGAACTGAGGTCCCCTATCAGAAACAATGTCAGTAGGAACACCATGTAGTCTGACAATTTCCTTGACAAAGGCCTTAGCGAGAGTCTTAGCGCAGGGCAGTTTGATGTAAGGAACCAAGTGACACATCTTGCTAAAACGGTCCACGACCACCCAGATGACAGTGAAACGCTCAGAGGGGGGAAGGTCAGTAATAAAGTCCATAGCCAAATGTGTCCAAGGTGCACCAGGAACCTCCAAAGGGCAAAGCAACCCCGCAGCAGGAGTATGTGAAGACTTAGATCTAGCACACACAGTACATTGACGCACCCACTTAATGACTTCCTTCTGCCATCCCGGCCACCAAAAACTGCGACCCACAAGTGTCTTGATCTCAGAGATTCCAGGATGACCTGCCAACCGAGAATCATGACACTCAACAAACAAATCTCTCCTAAAGGTCCCAGGCACAAACAACCTCCCATGGGGAGTGTTAGATGGGGCAGTCTCCTGTGCTTTAAGAATCTCATCTTCCAACACAGAGTCCAAAACAGCAATCACAACCCCTTCTTTTAAAATGTTCTCTTCCTCCTCAGCACCAACCATGGGAGAAAAACTGCGAGACAAAGCATCGGCTTTCACATTCTTAGTACCCGGGATGTAAGTAACAGAAAAATTAAACCGCGAGAAAAACAGTGCCCACCAAGCCTGACGGACATTCAAGCGTTTGGCAGCATCCAGATAGATCAGATTTTTATGATCTGTGAAAACCTGAACGGGAAATTCAGCACCTTCCAAGAGATGCTGCCAGTGTTCAAATGCGAGTTTAATGGCCAACAATTCCCGATTACCAATATCATAATTCAGTTCGGTCTCAGAAAATTTTTTTGAAAAAAAAAGCACAAGGATGCACTCCATCCGTGTTTTCCTGAGACAACACCGCGCCGACCTCCACAGAAGAAGCATCAACCTCAACCAAAAACCATTTAGTCACATCAGGCTGCATAAGGATGGGAGCAGGGCTGAACCTCTCCTTTAAAAACACAAAAGCTTCAATGGCCTCAGTAGTCCACTGAAGCGCATTAGCACCTTTCTTGGTGAGATCGGTCAGTGGTTTGACAATAATAGAAAAATTTTTAATGAATTTTCTATAATAATTGGCGAAACCCAAAAACCTCTGTAACGATTTCAAACCAATAGGCCTAGGCCATTCCTGCACAGCTTGAACTTTCACCGGGTCCATCTCACAACCTTCGCTGGAGATAATGTAGCCCAAAAAACTAATTCTCTGTACAGCGAACTCACATTTCTCCAGCTCAGCAAAAAAAGCGAATTGTCACTCAATAACTGTAATACCTCACGAACGCTCCGCCAATGAGACTCCAGATCCGGTGAATAAATCAAAATGTCATCCAAATACACAACCACTATTTTGCCGATCAAAGGTCTAAGGATGTCATTAATAAGATTCTGAAAAAATGCAGGAGCGTTGGTAAGACCAAAAGGTATAACCAGATTCTCAAAATGCCCCACAGGAGTGTTAAAAGCAGTCTTCCATTCGTCACCTTCCTTCATGCGCAACAAATTGTATGCCCCCCGAAGATCAATTTTGGAAAACCACTTGGCCCCCACTAACTGGTTAAACAAATCAGGAATCAAATGGCAGTGGGTAAGGATTGCGTACAGCAATTTTATTAATCTCACGAAAGTCCAGACAAGGCCGTAAACCGCCGTCCTTTTTTTAACAAAAAAAATCCAACAGCCACAGGAGACTTAGAAGGTCTAATGTGATCAGCGGCCAAGCTTGTCTGTATGTACTCCTCCAAAGCCTTTCTCTCAGGAATAGTCAAATTAAATAAACGACTTTAAGGAAGAGTCGTTCCAGGGACAAATTCAATAGTACAATCATAATCTCTATGAGGGGGCAAAATCTGTGATTCCTTCTGAGAAAAAACTTTCCAAAAATCCTGAATAGGTACAGGTTATTCCCCTTTATCCACAGCAGCAATACGCCCGTTACAACATTTGTCATAACACTTGGGGCTCCAGGACTTAATTTCATTGGTAGACCAGTCCAGTACAGGATGGTGTAATTTTAACCAGGGTAACCCCAAAATCACTGGAGAAGGCAAATTATTCAAAACTACCAAATCCAAATTCTCTTGGTTAACACCATTAATAGTGAGAGGAAATTCACAGATCTTGTGAGTAACATTCTTCAAGGGAGAACCATCAACAGAAACCACCGCAATAGGGGATGACAAAGGTTTAGGTTTTAATTTAAGTTTTTCCAAGAATTCCCCATCAATCACATTCAGAGTGGAACCACAATCGACAAATACCCGAAAATCCATTAATTCTTCCTGAGCAGCAGTAGTAGTGGCAGAAAGAAAGACGCCGTTAGTATTTAAACAGGCTATATGGGCGGAACTGACCATTTTTTTTTTCTTTGTTCATACGAAGCACACAATTCTTAATGAAATGGTCAGTTTTGCCGCAATAAAAGCACAAACCTTCCGAATACCTGCGGTCTTTTTCCTGAGAGCGAAGTGTCATGCTCCAATTTCCATAGGCTCTCCAATGTCAGTACAGTCCCTCTCCAGACTTGGAGCTGACAAGGCAGAGGATTTATTCTGATTAACCCTTGCACGCAGTTTCCTATCCACCCGTATGGCTAATTGCATAGCCTCTTGCAAGTTACCAGGTATAGGATAAGGAATCAGCAAATCTTTAACCCTTTCACTTAGCCCTGCAAGAATTAAACTTTTCAAAGCTGAATCGTTCCACCCCACCTGGGTAGACCACCGACGGAAGTGAGTACAATATTTTTCCACATTACCTGATCCCTGTCTCAAACGTCTCAATTCTGTCTCAGCTGATGAAACACGATCAGGATCGTCATACAATAACCCCAAAGCAGAAAAAAAACTATCCACTGATCTAAAGCATGGATCACTAAGTTACAGAGAAAAGGCCCAGTCCTGAGGTACTTTGCGCAAAAGTGACATTATGAACCCTATACGCTGAGATTCATCACCAGAGGATCTGGGTCTCAAACGAAAATACAACAAGCAAGCATTTTTAAAAGAAAAAAAATCTTGTTGTTCACCAAAAAATAAATCAGGCAAACGTACCTTTGGCTCCACGAAATGTGCTCCAGAACAACTACTCACGTGTTGCTGGATCTCAGCCACCTCCAGAGAGAGTCCCTGCAGGCGTTGAGCCAAATCCTGAACCGATACCATGATGGAAACAGAAAATCTTTCCTTAGAGATATTTTTGGGCTGGACTTACTGTTATGATCTGCTACAAGCACTAAGGAAAGAAGGAAGGTCTGTCCCTACAATAGAACTAAGCTGGATCCCTACGATGTAACGGGGAACCTGATCCTGCGATCAGACCCGCTAAAGTCCTCAGCTAGTCTGAACGAAGACCTATAGATGTGAGGGAGGGATCCCTACAAGGACTAGGGACTGGGAGAAAAGATGGACACCTCCTAACAGAAGTTGTAGCAGCAAAAGGCAAAACATAGAACATAGAGGTCAAAAGACCAAGCAAAAACTTTCTGAGTTAGGTAACAAAGCACCTGGCTAGCTTAAGAGTAGAAGTTACAATGAAGTCCAGCAAAGCCAGAAGGGTGGAGCCAGATTAAATAGGCCACAAAGGTCATGTGACCAGCAAGATAAAAAAAAAAAACTGACAGGAGAGTTCTAACATCTGCTAGGGTGAGCTGAACTTGAGAGCTGCATATGGGGGAACTAGCGGTGGACATGGCGGACTGAGAGGGGGTTGGTGATCATGATGATGGTGGTGGTGGTGATGGCCTAGATTCTGTCTTTCGTTGGAAAAGCATTGTGATTCCCTGACTGCTTTGGCCTTGCGATGACACCTCAACATTTCTTGCTGGTGGTGTGCTAACCAGTGGGCACATACAGTAGAGGAAGTGATGTTGCATTGCTGGCTACCTTCAGTCGGAGCAGGTGCACGTGTGCTACCTGAGATTTTGTAGTCTGTCCACGCTTGTAAGTGCCTGGTGTTTACATGTCTAAGCATGCAACTAGTATTCAAATTTCAGAGATTCGGCTAAAGGTCCTTCCGCACTTCTTACAGATAGCCTTTGCCTCATCAATAGGATTTTGGTCAAAAAAGTGCCACACTTCACTCTTCCTATTATGGAATTAATTTTCAGGGCTTACACTCTGTGCTAATTTGACTGTCTGGCCAAGTTGTCCTGCAATTCCTTTTGTTTTTAACACATTTTTGGACTGCTATGGGCCTGCCAGATAACCACAGCTGTGATGTTGATGCCTGCTGCAGATCCTCCTCCTATTCTGAGCTATTGCCAGTGGCACCCTCTTCCCCCCAATGGATGCCAATCCGGGTCAACAACTGGGTCATCCATCACCTCCTCTTCAATTTCTTCTGCACCTTCCTCTGTGTCACCTTGTAAGGTGGTATAGTTTGCGGGAAGGGGCACCTGAGTTTCATCAGGGTCAGAATCTGGCTGCGACTGCGAGGGCAATGCAGTGCTCTGGGTGAATGTACCAGCAGAATCATATAGCAGTGGCTGTGCATCAGTGCACTCCATGTCATATTCTTCTTGGACTGGGGAATTCAGGATTTGACTTGATAACCCAGGCATGGTATGTGAAAAGAGCACCATGGAATAATCTGAAGTGTGTCCTGCCGCATCCTTCACTTTTGGTGGGGGTGAAGGACACAAGGAAAGGTGTTGTTCCTGACCAGGAGCCTGCACTGACGACTCAGTGCTTGCAGTTTTTGAAACTTCAGAAGAGGAGGCGATAGAGCTGGAGACTGTTTCGGCAATGTAAGCCAAAACCAGTTCCTGAAGCTCCGGCTTTAAAAGCGGTTTACGTAGTCCCAGAAAAGGGAGCCTTCCAGGCCTTCTGGACACAGATGATGAAGCAGGCTCAATACCTCCTGCCTGAGGTGCTATTGTGCTTTTGGCACTACCAGCAGATGCACCACCACCACCATCAGTACCAGCTGGCCCCCCCTGCCCATGTCCACAGCCTCTTCCAACATGCTTCCTCATGTTTGGGAAAATATACCAAAAATACCAGCAGATATATGGTACTGTATGAGGAGCGTGCAGCTGTATACAGTGATGTGGACAATTTAAATCTCCGTATTAATTTCCGCAGTCAGACACAGACGCTCACTCAGTATGGATTAGACCAGAATACAAAAGGCAGAAAAAAGTTACTGTATCAGAAGATACCAGGTGTATATAGTGTAGGGGAAAATTGAAATCTCCACATATATTTTCGGAGTCACACACAGATAGTCAGAATGTATTTGTCCATGATACCAGCCGGTACACGGTAGTGTGTGAGGAGCATACAGCTCTATACGATGTGGGAAAAAATGAACGCTCGGTAACTGAGCAGAAAAAAAGAATAAAAGTATTAGTGCTGTGTAAAAAGCAGTCTGCACAGCAGTGTACACACAGCAATACAGCTAGCAGGCAGCCTAATAACCAGCGCTGCTGCACACAATAATATTCTCCCCTGTCACTGGTAGGCAGCCTAATAACCAGTGCTGCTGCACACAAGAAAATCCTCCGTGTCACTGGCAGGCAGACTAATAATCAGCGCTGCTGCACACAAGAAAATCCTGCCCTGTCACTGCACACTAACTGTACAGCACAATTGCTATCAGCACAAGCACATAAGAACTTTTCTTTCCAGCCCTAACTCTCTCCTTACTGATAAACAGCGTCATCAACCTCTCCCTACTGTTAAGATCAGTAGAAGTAAAATGGCGGTCTGCGGTCTGGGCTTTTATAGGCACTATGATGCCCCCCAAAGCAAGCCAATTACTGCAATGCCCTTCTCTAAGATGTTGGTGGACGCTGCCCATGTCATCTCATTGCCCACAGTGTACGTCCTTGCTCATTGGCTGAAAAAAGGGGCCTGCTAGTATTATGGGAAAACCGACTTGGGTGCTTGTTTTGCCGAACGCATGGCCGATTTCACGCTATGGTCGGGTTTCGCTCGGTGAAACCCGACTGTGGCAAAAGTCAGCGACTTATGAATCTGACCGACCTGTTTCGCTCAACTCTAACCACCACTACTTTCAAGCTTGTAAACATTGCACTGAAGCGGGCCAGGATTTAGAAGATAACAATGTGCTTCAAGGATCCTGGGCAGCTTCAAACAATGAAGAAGAAAAAAAAACCTGGAAACACTGTGCCTGTTCATCTGTCTTGCAGAGGTCATTGATCTCCTAGGCAGTAGAGTTGAGCGAAACAGGTCGGTCAGATTAAAAAAAGACCGACTTTCGCCAAGCGAAACCCAACCATAGCATGAGGTTGGCCATGCTTTCGGCGACCCGAGCGCCAAAGTCAGTTTTCCCATAATGCTTGAAGGGCGTTTTCTCAGCCAATGAGCAAGGATGCAGACTGTGGGCAACGCGATGACATGGGCAGCGGACAGCACCATCTTAGAGAAGGGCTGTTGGCCGTTTTATGTTCATATTCAAGTGTGTTAGGGTTCGAGTTCCTGCACAAGGGGAGTCTCGAACCAGTTGCGCTGCGGTCCCCCATCCATCTCCGGCCACAGTGGAGCCTGCTCAGCAAAGACGTCGGTCCCAGCGTCTCGCCCGGTCTAATACTGTGCAGAGACTTGCTGCTGCCTCTTCAGGTTCTGCTATTGTAGCCAGTACTAGTCAGCGGCGAGCAGACGTCTTTAGGTCTAAGTCCTTTGTTGCTTCATCTGAGCATGCCCAGGGCAAGATCTCCCATTGGAGATCAGGGTCACATGCTCAGACACAGCTGCCACTCCTATTGGTCCTTCAGGAAGGTCCTCTGGCTGTTGATGTTCTGAAGCAGCTTCCCATTGGTCCTTCCTGGAAGGTCTTTTTCTCGTGGCTGCTATAAAAGGCAGTCCTTACCGCACGGCCGTGCGCTAGGATCAATTGCATTATATGCTTAGCGCCAGTGCGATCATGCACGCATGTGGTTAGGGCTCGGCTGAAATAAGCCCCTAGAATACCGGCACCTCCGGTGAGGAGATTTGGGTGCACGTGGTTAGGGCTTGGCTGAAATAAGCCTCTAGAATACCGGCTTCTCCGGTGAGGAGATTGCTTGATTGCGTTGCTGTCTGCATGATCACGGACTGCTATCCGAACAGCAGTTATCTGTGTATCCCTGTGGGGTTAACAGGACACAGTTATTATCTTTACCTCAGCGACTCTGCGGGATAACAGAGTTCGCTACTTACGCCATCTTACTAGCAGCAGGCTCTGCCTGCACGGTGGACCCCGGGCTGCGAACACACCTCTCTACATCTTATATTTGGTGCATTCCACAGACCCTAACATAATCCTAGTACCAGGGTCTGGCCAGTAAAATGGCGGATGATCAGCGTTTACAGCTGTATATCCAGCAGCTGGAGGGTAGGTTGACGGCTCTTGAGCGCACAACCTCAGCTGTGGATATTACCGCAGTCGCTGTTCAGGCTGCTAGCATAGCTGCAGCCAGTTTGTCCTCTGCCACCTCTGCCCTACATTGTCCCACCTCCCACTTCCAGACAAGTTTGCTGAAGACAGCAAGCAATGTCGGGGATTCGTGAGTAAGTGCTCCATAAACCTCGAGCTTCTGGCTGCACGTTTCCCCACGGATCGGGCACAAGTGGGCTTTGTGATAGCTCTTCTGTCGGGCAGAGCGTTGGAGTGGGCAATGCCTCTGTGGGAGCGTGTCGACCGTGTGTGCAGAACACTTCTCGTTTTCTGGAGGCTCTGAAAAAGGTTTTTCTAGGACCTCAGGTCACCCACGATATGGCGCTCCAACTGCTGGCAAGTACCCAGGGTTAGGCTTTGGTCAGCCATTTTGCTGTCCAATTTCGGACTCTGGCCTCAGAATTAGAGTGGCCAGATAAAGTCCTCATTCCCGTGTTCTGGAGAGGACTGGCGGGTCATGTGAAAGGCGCCTTGGCTACCAGGGAGATTCCTGCCACACTGGAGAAGCTTATCGCTATTTCCACCCGCGTCGACCTCCGTTTCCACGAGCGGAGGCTGGAACGTGCCCAGTGTAGGCAGAAGGTTCGGTTGGCTACTACCTTCGTCACCCCTCTGGAGTCGCCCGTTCAGGCGCTTGACCTTCAGGAGGTTGCTCCTACGGGATCTAAATCTCGGGTCACTCGTTCATCCCTGATTTGTTATATTTGCCAGCAGCAGGGACATTTTGCCAACCGATGTCCACAGCAGTTGAATAAACAGTCACGCCCAGTAAACGTAGGAACAGGGTCACTGGACGCCATGAGTTTCGCCCCTAAAGAGCTCCTCAAAGGGATAATTACCCACGGTTCTACCACCCTACCCGTCAAGCTGTGTGTGGATTCTGGGGCATAGGGGAATTTTATGTCGTCCTCCTTTGCTTCTCGCCACACCATGCCTTTGATGTTGCTGGATGAACCAGTGTTGGTACGAGTGTTGAACGGAGCAATTCTGCCCACACAAATCACCCATCAGTCTGTCCCACTCACCTTGTCTATATCTCCTTCCCATCAGAAGAATATATCATTTTTTATCCTCCCTGAGGGTTTAGATGAGGTTTTGTTGGGATTACCCTGGCTCCGCCACCACTCTCCCCATATTGAGTGGTCTTCAGGGAGAATTCGGGGTTGGGGTAATTTATGTAAAGGCCGATGCATTAGGGACAACGTGCAGGTCACCACCACTGAGATACCCATAGACCTCTCTCCTCTTCTCAAGATCTATTGGTCTTATGCCGACGTTTTGTCGAAGAAGGCTGCAGAGACTCTTCCGCCTCATCGCCCCTATGACTGTCCTATCGACCTCTTGCCTGGAGCTGAGCCTCCTAGAGGAAGGGTTTATCCCCTCTCTCTTCCTGAGACAGAGGCCATGTCCCAATAAATTCAGGAGAACTTGGCAAGGGGATTCATTAGGAAGTTGGTGTCACCAGCGGGAGCCGGGTTCTTCTTTGTGCAGAAGAAAAACAGAGAATTACGTCCAAGCATTGTTTATAGGGGTCTCAACGCTATCACCGTGAAAAATAAGTATCCTTTGCCGCTAATCTCTGAGCTCTTTGACAGACTTCGGGGAGCAAGGGTATTTACTAATCTAGACCTGCGGGGTGCGTATAACCTGATTCGCATCCGTGAGGGGGGCGAATGGAAGATGGCATTTAACACCAGTGATCGACATTACGAATATCTGGTAATGCCCTTTGGGCTCTGTAATGCTCCAGTAGTCTTCCAAGACTTTGTGAACAACATCTTACGGGATATGTTGACCTCCTCAGTGGTAGTCTATCTGGATGACATTCTCATCTTTTCTCCAGATATGGCTTCCCACCGGAGAGATGTCTGCAAGGTCTTCGACCTCTTGCAAGCAAATTCCTATATGCGAAGTTGGAGAAGTGCATGTTTGAGCAGGAGTCTCTACCTTTCCTGGGCTATGTCATCTCCACCCAGGGATTGGCTATGGATCCTGCCAAACTACAGGCTGTAATGGATTTGCAAGAACCCCACTCCCTTAAAGCGATGCAGCGCTTTATGGGGTTCATCAACTACTATCGCCAATTCATTCCCCACTTCTCTACTTTGATAGCTCCTTTGGTAGCCCTCACCAAGAAGGGAACTAATCCCAAGTTATGGTCAGAGGAGGTCTCCAAGGCCTTTACTTCAATTAAGTCCCATTTTGCTAGCGCTCCCATCTTACATCGCCCCGATATTTATAAGCCTTTTATATTGGAGGTAGATGCCTCATCCGTTGGTGCTGGAGCAGTCCTCTTCCAAAAGGATGCTTAAGGTCGGAAGCATCCTTGCTTCTTCTTTTCCAAGACCTTCACACCAGCAGAGAGGTATTATTCCATTGGGGACAGGGAGTTACTAGCCATGAAGTTGGCCTTTTCCGAGTGGAGACATCTCCTGGAGGGGGCTCGTTTTCCCTTTCAAGTTTTTACTGACCACAAAAACTTGGTTTATTTACAGACTGCCCAGCGGCTAAATTCTCACCAGGCCAGATGGTACCTGTTTTTCTCCCGGTTCCATTTCACCCTCCATTTCCTCTCCGGTGAGAAGAACATTCGTGCCGACACTCTGTCTCGCTCTGTGGTGTCCTCTGAAGAGGTGGAGGAGGAGCCTCGGCTAATTGTCCCTACAGAGAGCCTAAGAACAGTGGTCCTGGTTTATCTTGAGTCTGTGCCTCTGGGCAAGACTTTTATGCCCACCAATTTACGACCTGAGGTACTCTCTTGGGCACATTCGTCCAGGGTGGGTGGACATTTTGGGACAAAGAGGACATCTGAATTGCTGGCGAAGACATACTGGTGGCCACATATGGTCCGTGACGTCAGGGAATACATTCAGGCGTGCGTCTCCTGTGCCAAGAATTAGTACTGTTATGTTTTGGTAGCTGAGGAGAGCAGGCAAAAATGGCAATACACCAGAGAGGTTGGGATCTACTGGATTGCAGTACCCTGACTAACCACCACAACTAAAGGCAGCCGTGGAGCGTTCCTACGTTGGTCCTAGACGCCTCGTCACAGCCTGAGAGGCTAACTACACCTAAAGATAGAAAGAGGAAAGCTATCTGCCCGGAGCAGATCCCCAAAGAACACAGGAAGCCCCCAAACATGTAATGGCGGTTAGACAAGAGGAAATACACACACAGACAGAAAATAGTATGACAAACGCTGGGGCCCAATCTGCCTGGAGAGAAAAGGATAGAAAGGATACTTACTGCAATAAAAAAAAACCTAAAAAAAAGCCAACGCTACTAATTGCAAAAACACCTGAGATCACACGACCTTTACCACCTAAATTAGTTCTCTGGTGTAACAAAACTAAGCCGCAGCCACAGAAAAAACTGGAAAAGGCAAATAAACAAACAACAGTGGCTCCAGAGGAACCTAAAGGCGCCCAAGCCCCCCGAGGAGGGGAACCTGGCCAACCTCACAGAAATGCAGAGAAAATTGCAAATGGCAAGCACAAAAACAAAAAACAGAAAATATCTTATCTGAGAGCAGAAGAAGAGGCAAGACTCAGCAAGCTTCCATGTGAACCAGGAAACAACGTTGAGACAGGAACAATTGATCACCGGCAACCATGATGGGGGAAACCTCCCTTATATCCAGCCAGTCCGTAATTCCTGATTGCCAATCCTCATTGAATGGTTCAGTAATGTTTGCAACCACCAGAGGGAGCTTCTGCTCAGAATTTATTTCTAAAACATTCATAACAGTAGCCCCCCCTTGAGGAGGGGTCACCGAACCCTCGTTTGTGCAACCAGGTCGGTCAGGATGAGCTCTGTGATACGCAAGCATCAGTCTCCTAGCATGGATGTCCGAAGCAAACACCCAAGAATTGTCTTCCTGACCACAACCTCTCCACTTAACCAAATACTGGAGTTTCCGTCTTGAAAAGCGAGAATCCAATATTTTCTCAACCACATACTCCAGATTGCCCTCAACCAAAACAGGGTCAGGGGGTGCAGCGATAGGAACCACTGGCTCGACAAACCTCTTCAATAAGGACTTGTGGAACACGTTATGGATCTTAAATGTCCCTGGAAGA
The DNA here is from genome assembly GCA_033576555.1 of Oophaga sylvatica. Lineage (NCBI taxonomy): Eukaryota > Metazoa > Chordata > Amphibia > Anura > Dendrobatidae > Oophaga > Oophaga sylvatica. The sequence goes on from JARQOD010000464.1 coordinate 104,745, forward strand.
AGTAAACGAAAGGAAACATGATTAAGAATCTCCATGATCTTATAAGGTCCAATGAACCTAGGCTTAAACTTAGGAGATGCAACTCTCATAGGGATATTTCTTGAGGACAACCAGACCAAGTCCCCCACTTTAAACCGAGGACCATCAGTCCTATGCCGGTTGGCAAACCGCTGGGCCTTCTCCTGAGAGAGGGACAACCTCTCCACTACCTGGTCCCAAATCTGCTGCATACACTCCACAACAGAGTCAACACCCGGACAGACAGAAGCCTCCGTCTGTCCCGAAGAAAATCGAGGGTGAAACCCAAAATTGCAGAAAAATGGAGACATCAAAGTGGCAGAGCTAGCTATATTATTAAGAGCAAACTCAGCCAAAGGTAAAAAAGAGACCCAGTCATCTTGATCAGCAGACACAAAGCATCTCAGATAAGTCTCCAATGTCTGGTTTGTTCTCTCAGTTTGTCCATTGGTCTGAGGATGATAAGCAGAGGAGAAAGACAATTGAACATCAAGTTTAGAACAAAAAGTCCTCCAAAATCTGGAAACAAACTGGACTCCTCTGTCAGACACAATGTTCTCAGGAATGCCGTGTAAACGAACCACGTGCTGAAGGAACACAGGCACCAATTCGGAGGAGGAAGGCAACTTAGGTAATGGCACAAGATGTATCATCTTGGAAAACCTATCACAAATCACCCAGATAACAGTCATTCTCTGATAAACAGGGAGGTCGGAAATAAAATCCATATAGATATGGGTCCATGGTCTCTTGGGCACAGGCAATGGCATCAACAAACCACTAGAGCGAGAGCAAGGCTTGGAGCTAGAGCAAGTCCCACAGGACTGCACAAACTCCCTGACGTCACGAGACAAAGTAGGCCACCAAAAGGACCGACTCACCAAGTCTCTGGTACCAAATATTCCGGGATGACAGGCCAACGCGGAACAATGAATCTCAGACATCACACTCTTCTTCCACTGGTCTGGGACAAACAATTTCCCAACAGGGCAGCGCTCGGGTTTATCCTCCTGACACCCCTCCAGAGCCAGTCTCAAATTGGGCGAGATGGCGTAAAGAACTACACCCTCTTTCAAAATAACAGCAGGATGAGATAACTCAGGAGAGTCCGCAAGGAAACTCCTCGAGAGGGCATCCGCCTTAACATTCTTAGTGCCAGGAAGAAAGGAAACCACAAAATTAAAACGTGTGAAAAACAAGACCCACCTGGCCTGTCTAGGATTAAGTCGCTTGGCTGATTCCAGATAAACTAGATTCTTAGGGTCCGTGAGGACCGCCACCTCATGTTTGGCTCCCTCCAGCCAATGTCTCCACTCTTCAAAAGCCCACTTCATGGCCAATAACTCCCGATTACCCACGTCATAATTACGTTCAGTTGGAGAAAATTTTCGAGAGAAAAAAGCACAAAGGTTACGTTTTGAGGTCTCAGGATCTCTTTGGGACAAAACGGCACCTGCCCCAATTTCAGAGGCATCAAATTCCACCTGAAATGGCAGAGAAACATCAGGCTGCCGTAGAAGAGGAGCAGAAATGAATCTCTGTTTAAGTTCCTGAAACGCAGAGACTGCCTCAGGAGGCCAATTCACCACTACAGAACCCTTTTTGGTCAAATCAGTCAATGGTTTAACAATAACAGAGAAATTACCAATAAATTTACGATAAAAATTGGCAAAACCAAAGAATCTCTGAAGAGCCTTTAATGAAGTAGGTTGGACCCAATCACAGATGGCCTGAACCTTGACCGGGTCCATTTCAATAACAGATGGAGACAAAATGAATCCCAGAAATGAGATCCTCTGTACGCCAAAAAGACACTTTGATCCCTTCACATACAGAGCATTCTCTCTCAAAATCTGGAGCACAGTCCGAACATGTTTCACATGAGAGTCCCAGTAATTGGAAAAAATCAAGATATCATCCAAATAAACAATCAGAAATGTATCCACAAAATCCCTGAAAATGTCATTCATGAAGGACTGGAAGACGGAAGGAGCATTAGTGAGCCCAAAGGGCATCACTAGGTACTCAAAATGCCCCTCTGGGGTATTAAACGCCGTCTTCCATTCATCCCCGTGCTTAATGCGAATAAGGTTATACGCCCCCCTGAGGTCAAGCTTGGTAAACCAAGTAGCACTTTTCACTCTGGAAAATAGGTCAGAAATCAAGGGTAACAGATATTGATATTTCACAGTGATATTGTTCAAGAGACGATAATCAATACACGGCCTTAATGAACCATCCTTTTTGGCCACAAAGAAAAAACCGGCACACAAGGGTGAAGAGCATGTTCTGATATGACCCTTCTCCAATGACTCCTTGATATAAGACCGCATAGCGTCATATTCAGGTACAGACAAGTTAAAAAGGCGACCTCTAGGGAATTTACTACCAGGCACTAATTCAATAGCGCAGTCATAGCTTCTATGGGGGGGGGCAAGGATGCAGATTTACTTTCGCTAAACACATCAGAAAAATCAGTCAAAAAGTCAGGAACATCTTGAGCCTGGGGAAGGTAGAAAAAACAGGAGTGTTGGCATTAACACATTGGCAGCCCCAACTGGTTACAGACACAGATTTCCAATCCAAAACAGGATTTTGAGACTGTAACCAAGCGAAACCTAGTACAATAATGCCATGCAGATTATACAGCACCAAAAATTTGCAACTCTCCTGATGATCAGGTTCAACCCTCATTATCACCTGAGTAGAAAACTGGGGTTTATTCTCCGCCAAAGGGGTAGAATCAATCCCCTGTAGGGGAATAGACTTCCGTAGGGGCATCAAGGGAAACCCACAACGTTTAGCAAAATCAAAATCCATCAGGTTAATAGCTGCTCCTGAATCAACAAAAGCCTGAGCAGAAAATGTGGACAGGAAGCAAATCAGAGTAACAGTCAACAGAAATTTAGTCTGAACACTACCCAAGACAACTGAGCACGCAAAACGTCCTCCCCGCTTAGGGCAGACTGAAATAGCATGAGATAGACAAAAAAACCTGACTGGCACATCCAGACTAATGTGAACTAGGTGCAAACCAAGGGAAGCTACCCCATGTAAAACATACAAAAAAAAAAAAAAAAAAGGCTGCACTCAAGCATACTAAAGCATGACAATATGGAATACATGAAATTTAGAATAGCAATATGGCTTTGGAATATAAGGAAAAATTTGAGACGCTTAGTATAAACATTTGGCCAAACATTTTAAAGCCCACCAACCATCGTCAAGGTGGTCTCAATACTGGTGAGTCCCTGACCTAATGTGAACATACCTCTATTAGGCTGATATCTGAATTTCTGGGTGAATATGCACCTCTGTCAGCAATGCCTGCATTTATGGGTAAAGTAGGGACCTGGTGTAATTAAAATCACCACCTGGTGGGGGCGGAGTGCTCGGTCAGCAAGCTAACATTCAATAGACAAAAAAACCTGACTGGCACATCCAGACTAATGTGAACTAGGTGCAAACCAAGGGAAGCTACCCCCATGTAAAACATACAAAAAAAAAAAAAAAAAAGGCTGCACTCAAGCATACTAAAGCATGACAATATGGAATACATGAAATTTAGAATAGCAATATGGCTTTGGAATATAAGGAAAAATTTGAGACGCTTAGTATAAACATTTGGCCAAACATTTTAAAGCCCACCAACCATCGTCAAGGTGGTCTCAATGGTTGGTGGGCTTTAAAATGTTTGGCCAAATGTTTATACTAAGCGTCTCAAATTTTTCCTTATATTCCAAAGCCATATTGCTATTCTAAATTTCATGTATTCCATATTGTCATGCTTTAGTATGCTTGAGTGCAGCCTTTTTTTTTTTTTTTTTTTGTATGTTTTACATGGGGTAGCTTCCCTTGGTTTGCACCTAGTTCACATTAGTCTGGATGTGCCAGTCAGGTTTTTTTGTCTATTGAATGTTAGCTTGCTGACCGAGCACTCCGCCCCCACCAGGTGGTGATTTTAATTACACCAGGTCCCTACTTACCCATAAAATGCAGGCATTGCTGACAGAGGTGCATATTCACCCAGAAATTTCAGAATCAGCCTAATAGAGGTATGTTCACATTAGGTCAGGGACTCACACAGTATTGAGACCACCTTGACGATGGTTGGTGGGCTTTAAAATGTTTGGCCAAATGTTTATACTAGCGTCTCAAATTTTTCCTTATATTCCAAAGCCATATTGCTATTCTAAATTTCATGTATTCCATATTGTCATGCTTTAGTATGCTTGAGTGCAGCCTTTTTTTTTTTTTTTTTTTGTTATGTTTTACATGGGGGTAGCTTCCCTTGGTTTGCACCTAGTTCACATTAGTCTGGATGTGCCATCAGGTTTTTTTGTCTATTGAATGTTAGCTTGCTGACCGAGCACTCCGCCCCACCAGGTGGTGATTTTAATTACACCAGGTCCCTACTTTACCATAAATGCAGGCATTGCTGACAGAGGTGCATATTCACCCAGAAATTCAGATATCACCTAATAGAGGTATGTTCACATTAGGTCGGACTCACCATATTGAGACCACCTTGACGATGGTTGGTGGCTTTAAAATGTTTGGCCAAATGTTTACTAAGCGTCTCAAATTTTTCCTTATATTCCAAAGCCATATTGCTATTCTAATTTCATGTATTCCATATTGTCATGCTTTAGTATGCTTGAGTGCACCTTTTTTTTTTTTTTTTGTATGTTTTACATGGGGTAGCTTCCCTTGGTTTGCACCTAGTTCACATTAGTCTGGATGTGCCAGTCAAGGTTTTTTTGTCTATTGAATGTTAGCTTGCTGACCGAGCACTCCGCCCCCACCAGGTGTGATTTTAATTACACCAGTCCCTACTTTACCCATAAATGCAGGCATTGCTGACAGAGGTGCATATTCACCCAGAAATTCAGATATCAGCCTAATAGAGGTATGTTCACATTAGGTCAGGACTCACCATATTGAGACACCTTGACGATGGTTGGTGGGCTTTAAAATGTTTGGCCAAATGTTTATACTAAGCGTCTCAAATTTTTCCTTATATTCCAAAGCCATATTGCTATTCTAAATTTCATGTATTCCATATTGTCATGCTTTAGTATGCTGAGTGCAGCCTTTTTTTTTTTTTTTTTTTTTGTATGTTTTACATGGGGGTAGCTTCCCTTGGTTTGCACCTAGTTCACATTAGTCTGGATGTGCCAGTCAGTTTTTTTGTCTATTGAATGTTAGCTTGCTGACCGAGCACTCCGCCCCCACCAGTGGTGATTTTAATTAACCAGGTCCTACTTTACCATAAATGCAGGCATTGCTGACAGAGGTGCATATTCACCCAGAAATTCAGATATCAGCCTAATAGAGGTATGTTCACTTAGGTCAGACATCCAACAGATTAACCCACCATTACGATGGTTGGTGGCTTTAAAATGTTTGGCCAAATGTTTATACTAAGCGTCCAAATTTTTCCTTATATTCCAAAGCCATATTGCTATTCTAAATTTCATGTATTCCATATTGTCATGCTTTAGTATGCTTGATGCAGCCTTTTTTTTTTTTTTTTTTGTATGTTTTACATGGGGGTAGCTTCCCTTGGTTTGCACCTAGTTCACATTAGTCTGGATGTGCCAGTCAGGTTTTTTTGTCTATGAATGTTAGCTTGCTGACCGAGCACTCCGCCCCCACCAGGTGGTGATTTTAATTACACCAGGTCCCTACTTTACCCATAAATGCAGGCATTGCTGACAGAGGTGCATATTCACCCAGAAATTCAGATATCAGCCTAATAGAGGTATGTTCACATTAGGTCAGGGACTCACCAGTATTGAGACCACCTTGACGATGGTTGGTGGGCTTTAAAATGTTTGGCCAAATGTTTATACTAAGCGTCTCAAATTTTTCCTTATATTCCAAAGCCATATTGCTATTCTAAATTTCATGTATTCCATATTGTCATGCTTTAGTATGCTTGAGTGCAGCCTTTTTTTTTTTTTTTGTTGTTTTACATGGGGGTAGCTTCCCTTGGTTTGCACCTAGTTCACATTAGTCTGGATGTGCCAGTCAGGTTTTTTTGTCTATTGAATGTTAGCTTGCTGACCGAGCACTCCGCCCCACCAGGTGGTGATTTTAATTACACCAGTCCCTACTTTACCCATAAATGCAGGCATTGCTGACAGAGGTGCATATTCACCCAGAAATTCAGATATCAGCCTAATAGAGGTATGTTCACATTAGGTCAGGGACTCACCAGTATTGAGACCACCTTGACGATGGTTGGTGGGCTTTAAAATGTTTGGCCAAATGTTTATACTAAGCGTCTCAAATTTTTCCTTATATTCCAAAGCCATATTGCTATTCTAAATTTCATGTATTCCATATTGTCATGCTTTAGTATGCTTGAGTGCAGCCTTTTTTTTTTTTTTTTTGTATGTTTTACATGGGGGTACTTCCCTTGGTTTGCACCTAGTTCACATTAGTCTGGATGTGCCAGTCAGGTTTTTTTGTCTATTGAATGTTAGCTTGCTGACCGAGCACTCCGCCCCCACCAGGTGGTGATTTTAATTACACCAGGTCCCTACTTTACCCATAAATGCAGGCATTGCTGACAGAGGTGCATATTCACCCAGAAATTCAGATATCAGCCTAATAGAGGTATGTTCACATTAGGTCAGGGACTCACCAGTATTGAGACCACCTTGACGATGGTTGGTGGGCTTTAAAATGTTTGGCCAAATGTTTATACTAAGCGTCTCAAATTTTTCCTTATATTCCAAAGCCATATTGCTATTCTAAATTTCATGTATTCCATATTGTCATGCTTTAGTATGCTTGAGTGCAGCCTTTTTTTTTTTTTTTTTTGTATGTTTTACATGGGGTAGCTTCCCTTGGTTTGCACCTAGTTCACATTAGTCTGGATGTGCCAGTCAGGTTTTTTGTCTATTGAATGTTAGCTTGCTGACCGAGCACTCCGCCCCCACCAGGTGGTGATTTTAATTACACCAGGTCCCTACTTTACCCATAAATGCAGGCATTGCTGACAGAGGTGCATATTCACCCAGAAATTCAGATATCAGCCTAATAGAGGTATGTTCACATTAGGTCAGGGACTCACCAGTATTGAGACCACCTTGACGATGGTTGGTGGGCTTTAAAATGTTTGGCCAAATGTTTATACTAAGCGTCTCAAATTTTTCCTTATATTCCAAAGCCATATTGCTATTCTAAATTTCATGTATTCCATATTGTCATGCTTTAGTATGCTTGAGTGCAGCCTTTTTTTTTTTTTTTTTTGTATGTTTTACATGGGGGTAGCTTCCCTTGGTTTGCACCTAGTTCACATTAGTCTGGATGTGCCAGTCAGGTTTTTTTGTCTATTGAATGTTAGCTTGCTGACCGAGCACTCCGCCCCCACCAGGTGGTGATTTTAATTACACCAGGTCCCTACTTTACCCATAAATGCAGGCATTGCTGACAGAGGTGCATATTCACCCAGAAATTCAGATATCAGCCTAATAGAGGTATGTTCACATTAGGTCAGGGACTCACCAGTATTGAGACCACCTTGACGATGGTTGGTGGGCTTTAAAATGTTTGGCCAAATGTTTATACTAAGCGTCTCAAATTTTTCCTTATATTCCAAAGCCATATTGCTATTCTAAATTTCATGTATTCCATATTGTCATGCTTTAGTATGCTTGAGTGCAGCCTTTTTTTTTTTTTTGTATGTTTTACATGGGGGTAGCTTCCCTTGGTTTGCACCTAGTTCACATTAGTCTGGATGTGCCAGTCAGGTTTTTTTGTCTATTGAATGTTAGCTTGCTGACCGAGCACTCCGCCCCCACCAGGTGGTGATTTTAATTACACCAGGTCCCTACTTTACCCATAAATGCAGGCATTGCTGACAGAGGTGCATATTCACCCAGAAATTCAGATATCAGCCTAATAGAGGTATGTTCACATTAGGTCAGGGACTCACCAGTATTGAGACCACCTTGACGATGGTTGGTGGGCTTTAAAATGTTTGGCCAAATGTTTATACTAAGCGTCTCAAATTTTTCCTTATATTCCAAAGCCATATTGCTATTCTAAATTTCATGTATTCCATATTGTCATGCTTTAGTATGCTTGAGTGCAGCCTTTTTTTTTTTTTTGTATGAAATAGCATGAGAGGCATAACCACAGTAGAAACATAACCCATTGCGTTTTCGAAACTCATGACGCTGTGCCCCAGAAGCCACTCTATCACACTGCATGGGTTCAGAAGCTGGTTCACAAGGCAACACTATTCCACGCATACTTCTACGCTCACGCAAACGTCTGTCAATTTGAATCGCTAATGACATAGAACCATTGAGACCAGAGGAAGAAGGGAAACCCACCATAACATATTTTTCATTCTCTGACAGACCCTTCCGAAAAAGGGCTGCCAAAGCATCATCATTCCATTTGGTCAGGACTGCCCACTTTCGGAATTTCTGACAGTTCAATTCAGCGTCCTCAAGCCCCTGATTTAATGCCAACAAGGTTCTTTCAGCTTGATCAGTGACATTAGGTTCATCGTACAATAACCCCAGAGCCAGAAAAATGCATCAACATTACTCAAAACAGGGTCCCCAGGTGTCAGGGAAAAAGCCCAATCCTGAGAATCGCCGCTCAGGAGAGAGATGACAATTTGAACCTGCTGTGCTGCGTTCCCTGAGGACTTAGGTTTTAAGGCAAAAAACAACTTACAGTTATTTTTGAAATTCAGAAATTTAGCTCGATCCCCTAAAAACAAATCTGGCATGGGGATCCTGGGTTCCACAACTGGCAACCTAGCAAGAAAGGTAGCAATACTCCGAACCTCAGTGGCAAGCTGATCCACACGGCCAGACAACTATGCAAACTCCATTGAAAAATAAAATCCTCCTCAGCACCCAGAGAAAAAGAGGGAAAAAATGCAACAGAAAAAAAAAAAAATCTCTGACAACTCTGACAACCTTTTTTGTTTCCACACTATTTTTTCCTTCTGTGAGTACCATACAATTTTCAGTTGGGCCGGTGATACTGTTATGTTTTGGTAGCTGAGGAGAGCGGGCAAAAACGGCAATACACCAGAGAGGTTGGAATCTACTGGATTGCAGTACCCTGACTAACCACCACAACTAAAGGCAGCCGTGGAGCATTCCTACGTTGGTCCTAGACGCCTCGTCACAGCCTGAGAGGATAACTACACCTAAAGATAGAAAGAGGAAAGCTATCTGCCCCATAGCAGATCCCAAAAGAACATAGGAAGCCCCCAAACATGCAATGGCGGTTAGACAAGATTAAATACAGACACAGACAGAAAATAGTATGAGCAAACGTTGGGGTCCAATCTGCCTAGACAGAAACGGATAGGAAGGATACTTACTGCAATCCAAAAAAAATCCTAAAAAAAAGCCAACGCTACTAATTGCAAAAACACCGGAGATCACACGACCTCTACCACCTAAATTAGTTCTCTGGTGTAACAAAGCTCAGCCGCAGCCACTGAAAAAACTGGAAAAGGCAAATGAACAAACAACAGTGGCTCCAGAGGAACCGAGAGGGGCCCAAGCCCCCCGAGGAGGGGAACCTGGCCAACCTCACAGAAATGCAGAGAAAAAAGCAAATAGCAAACACAAAAAACAAAAAAACAGAAAATATCTTATCTGAGAGCAGGAGAAGAGGCAAGAGTCAGCAAGCTTCCAAGTTAACCAGGAAACAACGTTGAGAGAGGAACAATTGATCACCGGCAACCATGATGGGGGGAAACCTCCCTTATATCCAGCCAGTCTGTAATTCATGATTGCCAATCCTCATTGAATGGTTCAGTACTGTTTGTAACCACCAGAGGGAGCTTCTGCTCAGAATTAATTTCTAAAACATTCATAACAGAGAGAACTGTGTCGTTTACTCAGCATTGAGTTGAATCTCTCCTCTGCATACCATCCCAAGACGAATGGGTTCGTAGAGAGGGCCAATCAGACCTTGGTCACATACTTGCGACAATTTGTCTCTGCCAGGCAGGATGACTGTGCATCCTTGCTACCGTGGGCTGAGTTCTCTCTAAATAATGCTGTGGCTGACTCCACCGGACAGACCCCATTCCTCCTGAACTACGGTCAGCATCCGCGGGTACCAGTGCCCATGCCTGTGTCTTCCGCCAATTCCAGGGTGGCAGACTGGGCTGTGGAGGCACGGGACATTTGGGACCGCACCCAGGATGCCATTCAGGCCTCCAAAGAGAGGATGAGGTCTTCGGCCGATGCCCATCGGCGCCACGCTCCTACATTTGCTCCGAGTGACCTAGTGTGGCTCTCTGCCCGAAACATCAGGCTACATGTAGAGTTCACCAAGTTGGCTCCTCACTTTTTGAGTCCCTTTAAAGTTCTTGAGCAGGTGAACCCAGTGGTTTACCGCCTAGCCCTTCTGCCTCACCTTGGTATCACCGACACTTTTCACGTGTCACTCCTGAAACCCGTGGGCATTTCCTGGTTTTCCGAGTCATCTGCTGGGACGTCGGGTTCATCTACCGATGATCATGAGGTGAACGCCATTGTTGGGTGCAAGGTGGTATGAGGCAAAAGATTTTATTTGGTGGATTGGAGGGGTAATGGGCCTGAGGATAGGTCCTGGGAGCCTGCCGAGTATGTTCACGCTCCAAAGCTCATCACTGCCTTTGAGCGCAGCGAGGCCCAAAGAAGGGGGGCCCTAGGAAGGGGGGTAATGTTAGGGTTCGAGTTCCTGCTGCTGCACAAGGGGAGTCTCGAACCAGTCGTGCTGCAGTCCCCCATCCATCTCCGGCCGCAGTGGAGCCTGCTCAGCAAAGACGTCGGTCCCATCGTCTCGCCCGGTCTACTAATGTGCAGAGACTTGCTGCTGTCTCTTCAGGTTCTGCTATTGTAGCCAGTACTGGTCAGCGGCGAGCAGACGTCTTTAGGTCTAAGTCCTTTGTTGCTTCATCTGAGCATGCCCAGGACAAGATCTCCCATTGGAGATCAGGGTCACATGCTCAGACACAGATGCCACTCCTATCGGTCCTTCAGGAAGGTCCTCTGGCTGTTGATGCTCTGAAGCAGCTTCCCATTGGTCCTTCCTGGAAGGTCTTTTTCTCGTGGCTGCTATAAAAGGCTATCCTTACCGCACGGCCGTGCGCTAGGATCAATTGCATTATGTGCTTTGCGCCAGTGTGATCATGCACGCATGTGGTTAGGGCTCGGCTGAAATAAGCCCCTAGAATACCGGCATCTCCGATGAGGAGATTTGGGTGCACGTGGTTAGGGCTTGGCTGAAATAAGCCCCTAGAATACTGGCTTCTCTCCGGTGAGGAGATTGCTTGATTGCGTTGCTGTCTGCATGATCACGGACTGCTATCCGCACAGCAGTTATCTGTGTATCCCTGTGGATACACCTATCTCTGCATCTTTACCTCAGCGACTCTGTGTTGTAACAGAGTTTGCTTATATCGCCATATAGCGCTGCGGCATTCCCGCTAGCGGCTCTGTGAATTAATAGAGTTCGCAGTAACTGCCACAGCGTGCTACGGCATTCATTTTAGCGACTCTGCTGGATAACAGAGTTCGCTACTTACGCCATCTTACTAGCAGCAGGCTCTGCCTGCACGGTGGACCCCGGGCTGTGAACGCATCTCTCTACATCTTATATTTGGTGTGTTCCGCAGACCCTAACAACGTGTGTGCCAACTGATCCCATCTATTTAATCTATTTAGATTGTGCCCTCGAGTTTGCCCCTTTCCACATGTTCATACTTTTGGAGTGCTTGGTTACTCCATTTTTCTTTTGAGTGTGGCACGCCGCATATTGAATTGTATAGTTTAATTGTCATTATTATTAAATATATATTATCTATGATGGATATAGAGGCTAGAGAGGCAGCTTGGTTAGGACAGGTATCTGAAGTCTTTGGGTCAATTCAAACCATTGAGACTATTGAAACGGCTGATGAATCTTATCCAAAAATTATCTTCTGATCTAATCCACTTACATAAGGCAATAGCCAAAACATGGTGGAATAGAAAAAGTCTAGAGTAGTATGTCAAGTTAGGTTTAGCCCCTAGGGTTTAAGGATACAAATATTTCCTGCCTGGGAGGTTGACTCTGATTTTAGGAAATCTTGGGAAGCTGGCTTAGGTAAATGTTCTAATATACTCATTAACATGCTTATAGAACATGATAAAGTTCTATTGCTGAGCTGAAATAGAAAATCAAGGTAGGGGAAACCAAATTGAAGATTCATGAATCTGTTGTTTTACCGTTTCATCGAAGACTGAAAGATATCATTGATAAATTTGAAAAGGATTTAATAAGGGGCAAGAAAACCAAATTCACTAGGGACAAAAATGACTTTGATACCCAGAGAGCCTACAAATGGTCTCATGTGGGTAACCGCAGACGAAACAAAGTAGCTACTGTCACGACTAAATCCTCGGGTTCTATAGCAACCTCCACACAGGATCCCTCTTCTAGCGATTTTTTATCGTCAGACACCGATCAAGAAAACCCACAAGGAGGGGTAAACGGTGAAGGAAGTCCACAAAACCCGAAGAAATGCTCTCTACAATTCAAAGCATGGTCACCGACATTCAGGAGAGAGACATGACAGAATCGGAGGCAGTAGAGAATAATTTGGTTGCAGGTAAACTCCAGATCATCAGTTTATCTGATCATGTATTATCTGATTGTGAGATAAGCCTTCTGACTAGAGGTTTGTCCTTCTCGCCAACTAAAACTATTGATAAGTTTGAATTGACAAAAGATTTGTATCTGTTTTGCAGACAGATTACTTTCACACTTCTATATCATCAACCCTCTATTATTGATACTTTACCGGATGTGGATAGACAGACCTTCCGTGATCTTTTGGATCTCTTGAATGAAAATCAGAATCAACCAGGTAAAAGGACTGAATTCTCACAGAGACTACCTTTTCAGGCCACACCTCATTTTCCTTGTTTCCAGCAATGGAGATTTTCTTCAATACTACCTGTCGGGATATCCAGACCCATTTCTTAGATGTGGATCCCAAAAAAGGTATGAATCTTAACACAGAAGAAAAGCAAGCTTTGAAAAATCTGCGGGACAATAAGTCTTTTTTAATCAAGGAAGCGGATAAGAGGGGAAACGTTGTTTTGTGGCCTGTTGAAATGTACTTAAGAGAAGCACGGAGGCAATTGAATAACGGCACCTGTTATTCAGTTCTACCATCGGACCTCACAGAAACTTTCAAGCTTAAACTTGATAGATTAGTGAGGAGGGCCTTTGACATTGGCACCATCAATAAAAAAGAATATGAGTTCTTAACCACTAAGAATCCTATAGTGCCTACTTTTTACATGCTCCCAAAGGTACATAAGTCATTGCAAGATCCGCCAGGACGACCTATTGTTTCAGGGATTGGTAGTCTCTTTGAGCGTCCTTGCATTTACCTGGATTTTTATTTACAACCATATGTTCTCTCTCTAGGATCCTACGTCAGAGATTCTTCTCATCTTGCAAACCAATTGGATGGATTGACACTTAATGATAATATTTGGATTGTCACGATGGATTTTGAATCCTTGTATACGTGCATTGAGCACTCTTTGGGTCTGCAGGCTGTTTCCTATTTCTTGGATTTGAAGTCATCACCAGGTGATCGACTACATGATTCTTTCATCCTTGATCTGTTAAAATTTGAACTTGAAAATCATTACTTTGTCTTTGATCGTACTTTTTTCAAACAGGCATCTGGCACTGCCATGGGCGCCAGATGCGCACCCTCATGCGCCAACCTGTTTTTAGGTTGGTGGGAGGATACGCATGTACGACAACTACAAGCATTCCAAACACATGACATGGAATGGTACCGTTACATCGATGAAGTCTTGGTTTTTTTGTCTGGCTCCTTGACAGAATGTGAGAAATTCATCTCATATCTTAATTGTAATATGTGGAACATTTTTCTCACCTCTAACATTTCAGGTGATATGGTTGATTTCTTGTATCTGCGTATGTCCTAGGGGACAGTTTTTCCGTATCAAAAGGAATTGTAGTGAAGAGGATCAATTTATCACTGAAGCTGGTGCACTTACAGCCCAATTTAGGGAGAGGGGTCATCCTAAACGCATTATTGCTCAGGCGTTTCAGGCGTCCGCCCGGAAGGAGCGGAGTGAACTACTCCAGCCAAGGATTCGGAAGGAATTTACAAGTACCAACATCATTACCCCCTATAACAACCATTGGTCTGATATCTATGGTATTCTGCACAAAAACTGGAATATTCTGTTAAGTGAACCTAGGATAGCCCAATTTATTAGTGAACAACCTAAACTCATTGCCAAACGGGCAAAAAATCTTAAATATTCCCTTTGTGTCAGTCATTTTAGACGCCTCACTGAGTCCTTGGGTAGGGACACTAAATTGATAGGTACTTTTCCATGTGGACGATGTACTATTTGTCCATTTGTCTTGTCTAATAAAGATGTGTCACTTTCGGTTTTTCCAGGATACATCCAGACCCATTTCTATTTGAACTGTCGGACCCGGAATGTTGTCTATGTCATGATTTGCAGCTGTCCCAAGCTCTACATTGGCCAGACAGGACAAGAACTGCGCCGACGGATTCAACACCATTTTTCAAATATTTTTTGTGAGCGTAAGGATTTGGCGTCAGGAAAAACCATCACCTCGTTGGCCAATCATTTTCATCTATATCATAGGGGTGCTCCAGACAAGGTCCGGATTATGGTAGTGGATAAGGTTGATTTAGCAATCACGGGCGGACGTTGCACAGAGGAACTACTCAGAAGAGAATCTTGATGGATTTTCAACCTACATAGTCTCATACCGATGGTTTAAACGAGGAACTCTTATTCACTGGCTATCATAAGAAGTGAATTTGATTTTCAATTGCCTCATATTTAATATAAAATCTCTCCGGTTTAGTATAAGCTTTCATCTTTATATCTGATGCTTGCACGATTTTTTATCATCTGATGCCTGCATGATATTTTTGGCTTTTTTTGATGATTTATATACAATTTTTTTTTTGTAACAGTTTATAATAAATATCATTTTGTACCGGACCTCAGGACAATTCTATTTGACCATATTTGTATTCCAATACGACAATTTGAACATACATATAGCACATTTCTGTGTCTAGTGATATTGGTTACCATGGTAATTTGAGCATATATACATCATATCTTCTAGATATCACGCTATTGTTGCCTATTACTTATGGCTACTGCTTTATTTTGGGTGTTCAGGGACACTCATTATTTACATTGTGATGGCCTGATGTTTACCACGCTGGCTTTGGCTTTTATCAAGCCATTGCTGCCTATCAGTAACTGGTTACCAGTCCATTTTGGCGTTAGTATAGCAATCTTCTTGCAATGTTCATTGTTGGTATTGGGGCAGCTCAGTACTTACTGTGTAGGCGTTAGTTTTCATCTTGCGCACATCGATAATGATCAATATGACAATTTCAATATATGCATGACACAATTTTGTATGCCACATCCATGTGTGTTGTTTGCACAATGTGGATCCAGTTTCCATTGTTCGGATATTGCATCAACACCACCTGGGTACAGTTTCTATATGTGGGCGTTGGCATTCACTGTGTTTATTTAGTAACCCTTTCATGCCAACTGTTATTTTAAGTGATAAACCCTCTGTTAGGGTCTGCGGAACGCACCTAATAGATAATGTAGAGAGGTGAGTTCGCAGCCCGGGGTCCACCGTGCAGGCGAAGCCCGCTGCTACTAAGATGGCGAAAGTAGCGAACTCTGTTATCCCGCAGAGTCGCTAAAATAAACGCCGTAGCACGCTGTGGCAGTTAGTGTGAACTCTGTTAATCCCCAGAGCCACTAACGGGAATGCCACAGCGCTATATGGCGATAAGTACTAACTCACTTAGCTTCAGTGAGCCGCAAAGTAAAACGCTAGGACGCTGAACCAGCGTTATAAAGCGAACCCTGTTGCGTCACAGAGCCGCTGAGAAAAAGACTGTGTCCTGTTAGATTCACAGGGAACACAGATGACTGCTAAGCGGATTGCAGTCTGAGGTCATGCAGTCAGAACACAAGCAACAATCTCCTCACCGGAGTAGCCGATATTCTAATGGCGTTTTCAGCTGAGCCCTGAACACGTGCATACAATCTCCTCACTGGAGGTGCCGGTATTCTAGGGGCTTATTTCAGCCAGACCTAACCACATGCATATGAGTCGCCCTCCAGAGCAATGGGAACTCGGATCTGAGCCTATAGACTACAATGGGGGGATGTCACGGCGACACAGCTCAGTCCGTGGCTCTGGTGCTCATCCTTTAATGTGGGATATTTACAGGTGAATGGAATATTGGAATGGGGATTCATGACGCCACCTGTGGTGCCTGGTCAGGGTGACCAGCGCTGCGATGCGTATCCCTGAAGGGTTTGTATTGGGCAGCAAGGTGTTAAGCCTTCCACAGGTAAGGCTGGGTCCTTCAGGGTAGATAAAATGTAAGGGTGGAGGGTGGAGGAGGATCCGACGGTAGGAGTAATAAGATGGACACACACACATAAGTCTCTTTCTGTACCTTTACTGAAGATGTTGCAGGCACTCCCCGGAGCACTGTAGGGTGAAGGGTGCACATCCAGATTCCTCCACTGAGTAGGTGTGTGGCCTCCTGTTCCTTGTCTTTCTTGTGATAAAGTCCTGGCCCGTTTGTAGCTGAGCCTAACTGGTCTAAGTCCTGCATCTAGCTGACCTTGTGATTGGGCCTTCTCTGAAAGTACACAGTCTCCACTTGCAGGTACCTGCTTGCTGGACTCTGTCCTCCTGGCCCGGTTATGTATCAGCTCTGTGGTACTCCTGGGACTTATAGTCCTCCAGGAACTCCGGTGTTCTCCTAATGGGTTGTGGAGATCCCTATTTGCTCGGACCCCGGTGTCCGGTTGAATAATTGGGATGAGCTGTTTAGGCTCCTTTATCCCTCACTTCCTCCACTCGCCTTCGGCCTACCCGGGCCCTAACACGATCACACACTGGCAGTTGGTGGGCTGCCTCTTCACCGCTCTCTAAGCGTCGGTACGCTTTCTCACTGAGCTGCACTCACTTGCTTCAGCTCTGGCTAGGCTGGAGTGGTTTCCGTTCCACTTTTACTAACCTCCACTCTGTTGAACTGAATGGCTCTGCAGCCTCTCTCTTCAGCACTCTCTGAGGAGACTAAACTTTCTACTCTGCTCCCCTGTCTCCGTGTTCACTCTCCTTTATATGACTAAACAGCTCCCACTGGTGGTCTTAGGATGGGCAAAAATGTGTGAATGTATGTAATGACCTCTAGTGGTGTCTTCCTTCAGTGCACCCTTCTGGGAGATATGAATCCAGTCGCAGCTGGGCTCCACACATACATGACCTCACTGGCGCAAGCACGTAACAGATTTGATACTAGCGCATGGCGGCCCAGCCATGCCACGCTTTTATAGTAACAGCTACAGGACCTGCCAAAAAAAGGACCAATGAGAAACTGTTCCAAAACACATGTAGTTTCAGGACCTTCCTGGCGGACCAATAGGAGCTGTTGCAGTACCTGAACATGTGACCCCTGATCTCCAATGAGAGATCTTACCCTGGGCATGCTCAGAAGGGGAAACGCAGAACTTCGTCCTAATGACGTCTGCTCCAGCACTGGCTATAATAGAAGATCCAGGAGGGGCAGAAGCAAGCCTCTGCACAGTGTTGGAAGGGGCAAGACTCTGGGACTGATGTCTCTGCAGAGCAGGCTCCACTGCGGCCGGAGTCGGATGGGGGACCGCAGCGGGAATGGCTCAAGATTCCCCTTGTACAGCATTGGGAACTTGAACCCTAACACCCTCACCTCCAATACCATGTGAGCTGGGTATTTAATATATGTAGCATCGGCGTCCCTGCCTTCTGCCAGGCAGGGACGCTGTTCCCCTGCGACAGCGTCCTCTGCCAGGCAGGGACGTCGCCCCCCTTACCCGCGCTCAGCGTCCTCCTTCCGCCCTGCTGGGGCCGCGCCCTCCTTCCCTGCTGCTGGACTTAGGGCGCGCGCCCGCGCGCTCCCCGCTCTTAAAGGGCCGCCGCATCTTTCAAAAAGGTCCCCGGCCAATGCCGGAGGACTCCACCCTATATAAAGTACTTCCTCCTTAATGGAGGTGCCCGAGCAATGTTGTTGTTGTTGCACTGTTTACTCTGCTTCAGCCCTCAGGGTCCGTTTCCAGTTACCTGCCTGTTTCCTGCCAGTTTGCTGTCTGCTACCTGCCTGCAAGCCTGCCTGGAGGTTCGGCCGTCACATGCGGTGACCATCGGCAATTCCAGAGACTCTCGCCTGCTTACTTGGGAGCACTCATCTGCCATCTGACTGCAAGCCCACCTGAAGGTTCGGCCATCACCTGCGGTGTTCATCGGCTGTTCCAGAGACTCTCGCCTGCTCACTTGGGGGCGCTCATCTGTCATCTGCCTGCTAGCCTACCGGGAGGCTCCACCATCTCAGGTCGTATATACCTGTCCAGTCAAAGACTGCCCCGGCTCCTTGCCTGTCTGTTTATCCAGAGACTGCCCCGGTCACTTGCTGTGACTTCCTGCCTGTCTAACCAGAGACTGCCCCGGTCACTTGCTGTGACTTCCTGCCTGTCTAACCAGAGACTGCCCCGGTCACTTGCGTGACTTCCTGCCTGTCTACCCAGAGACTGCCCTGGTCACTTGCCGTGACTTCCTGCCTGTCTACCCAGAGACTGCCCCGGTCACTTGCCGTGACTACCTGCCTGTCTACCCAGAGACTGCCCCGGTCACTTGCCGTGACTACCCGCCTGTCTACCCAGAGACTGCCCCGGTCACTTGCCGTGATTACCCGCCTGTCTAACCAGAGACTGCCCCGGTCACTTGCCGTGACTACCCGCCTGTCTATCCAGAGACTGCCCCCGTCACTTGCAGTGACTTCCTATCCGTCTCCCCGGGCGCCACCCGCTCCTTTACAAGGAAAGCCTCCTTGTATAATAAAGCTCAGAGGTTCCGCCTCCCAGACCCGTTACAGTTTGCTCGGCCCATGGAACCCGGTGGCACCCAAACCCCTTCGCTCTCTGACCTGTGTCATGAACTGTCTCGTCAGAGGTCTCAACAGGAGTCCATCCTGGGTCACCTGCGGAATGTTAATTCCCGCCTGGACACCCTGACTACTTCACCAGCAACCACCGCGGGCGCCATGACTCGCAATCCGGCAGTTCCGCTGCTTACCAATTCCGTGGTTTCTGTTCCTGGACCTCGACTTTCAGCTCCTCCTCGGTTTGGAGGCGACCCTGCTCTGGCTCGGGGTTTCATTAACCAATGCACCCTGCATTTTGAACTCCTGGCACACCAGTTTAACTCCGACCGGGCCAAAATTGCCTTCATCATGTCCCATCTCACCGGAGAGGCCCTGGCCTGGCTAAATCCTCTTTGGGAGAGAGAGGATCCTCTGGTGTCTGACCTGTCTGCTTTTCTCTCAGCCTTCCGGAGGGTATTCGATGAACCGGGACGGAAGACCTCCTCTGCATCTTCTCTGCTGCGTCTCCGTCAGGAGAGTCTCACCGTGGGTCAATATGCCATACGGTTCCGTACCCTTGCCTCGGAGCTAGCTTGGGATAATGACGCTCTGATCTCAGTCTTCTGGGAGGGTCTGTCCGGCCGCATTAAAGATGAATTTGCTGGTCGGGACATTCCAACCTCTCTCGATGACCTAATAAATCTCGCCAATCGAATTGATCTACGGTTCCAGGAGCACGCTAAAGAGGCCACCCGTGAGAGAAGGTTTCCTCGTCTTGCTCCTTCTTTTCAGAGACCTGTAACTCCTTCCGTTTCTCCTCAGGTACACTCTTCTGAGCCTATGCAAGTCGACCAGACCAAAATGGTCAAAGCCCGTCAGGACTCACGCCGTACCGAGAGGAGTTGCTTCTACTGTGGCAGTAAGGAGCAATGGATCCGTACCTGCCCAGAGAGGTCGGGAAACGCCTGTGTCTAGGTTCGCTCGGAGAGGTCCACCTAGACAAAAATAAATCCTCTTCATCTCTGCTGTTGTCAGTCTCAATTCTCCTCGGTGAGAACCGTTATTTCGAACTTGCCCAACTTGATTCTGGAGCAGCCGGGAATCTTGTTTCACAGGCTCTAGTAGAGAAATATCACATTCCTACCAAACCTCTGGTTGAACCAGTATCTGTTGCTGCTGTGGATGGAGGTCTCCTGCCACGTCCCATTCAACTTATCACTGAAGCCATAACCCTGCAGGTAGGAATGCTGCATTCTGAGAGCATCTCGTTTCATGTTCTGCCTGGACTCTCACATGCTTTCTTACTAGGTCTGCCTTGGCTCCAAAAGCATGCACCCATGCTCGACTGGCAGAATGGAGAGATTCTTCGCTGGGGACAGGACTGTCATAAAACTTGCTTGGTTCCTGTTCATCCCGTCCGTCCTTCTCCTACACCAACTAATCTACCAGGGCTCCCGATTCCATATTGGTCTTTCGCTGATGTCTTTAATAAAAAGGAAGCAGAGACATTACCCCCGCACAGACCATATGATTGCCCTATCGACCTGCAACCCGGTACTACGCCTCCCCGTGGGCGTATTTACCCATTGTCCGCTGCTGAGACCAGGTCGATGTCCGAATATATCGAGGAGAATTTGGCTAAGGGATTCATCCGGAAATCCTCCCCAGCGGGAGCAGGTTTCTTCTTCGTAAAAAAGAAAGACGGCTCTCTCCGTCCCTGTATTGACTACAGAGGCCTAAATTTGATCACAGTGAAGAATAAGTACCCTCTTCCGCTCATTCCAGAATTGTTTGATCGTCTGAGGGGGGCTAGAATCTTCACCAAACTGGATCTCCGTGGGGCATATAACCTGGTCCGTATCCGTCGGGGAGATGAATGGAAGACGGCATTCAATACCCGGGACGGCCACTACGAGTATTTGGTTATGCCCTTTGGTCTCTGTAATGCTCCAGCAGTCTTTCAGGAGTTGGTCAATGACATCTTCCGGGACCTTCTCTACTCCTGCGTTGTGGTGTACCTAGACGACATCTTGGTCTTCTCTCCGGATCTCCAGTCTCACCGGAGGGATGTTCGTCAGGTTCTGCTCAGGCTCAGGCAGAATCACCTCTTCGCCAAATATGAGAAGTGCCTCTTTGAGCAGACCTCGCTTCCGTTTTTGGGCTACATCATTTCTCAGACAGGCCTACGAATGGATCCGGAGAAACTGTCTGCCATCGAGAAATGGCCCCGACCGGAGGGGTTGAAGGCCATTCAGCGGTTCCTGGGATTCGCCAATTATTACCGACTCTTCATACCACACTTCTCTTCCCGGACTGCTCCAATCTCCGCGCTCACCCGCAAGGATGCTAATCCCAAACAGTGGACGCCCGAAGCAGAGGAGGCCTTTCTTTCTTTAAAACAGGCCTTCTCTTCCGCTCCAGTGCTGCATCGCCCGGACGGTAACAAGCAGTTCTTCCTGGAGGTGGACGCTTCCTCTTCTGGAGCCGGAGCGGTACTTACTCAAAAATCTTCATCCGGGAGGATGGTATCTTGCGGCTTCTTCTCCAAACTCTTCTCCTCTTCTGAGCGCAATTACTCCATAGGAGACCGAGAGTTATTGGCCATCAAGCTGGCATTGGAGGAGTGGCGTTACCTACTCGAGGGGGCTCTTCATCCGGTAATCATTTACACTGACCACAAAAATCTGGCTTACCTCCAGCATGCCCAGAGACTTAACCCTCGCCAAGCCCGGTGGTCCTTGTTTTTTGCCCGCTTTGATTTTCTGTTACATTTTCGTCCGGCCGACAAGAACATCAAGGCGGACGCCTTGTCCCGGTCCTTCCTGGTGTCGGATCTCGAGGAGGAACCTAAACATATCATCGATCCCGCCAGAGTGATGCGGGTGGCTCCCGTGAGTCTAAATCGTCTCCCTCCTGGCAAGACGTTCGTATCGGTAACCGATCGGGAGAGAATCCTACACTGGGGTCATTCGTCTAAACTAGCTGGCCACGCTGGTCAGAAAAAGACCCTCCAGCTCATTACTCGGCATTACTGGTGGCCTACCCTGCACAAGGACATAATAGACTTTGTTTCTGCCTGTGTCTCCTGTGCCCGCAACAAAGTTCCGAGACACCTGCCTGCCGGCCGTCTTCTTCCGCTTCCTGTACCCGCTGCTCCCTGGCAGCATATAGCCATGGACTTCATAACGGATCTGCCCGTCTCTGCCGGTTGTACGGTCATTTGGGTGGTCGTTGACCGATTTTCCAAGATGGCTCACTTCATTCCCCTGCCAGGGCTTCCGTCTGCACCCGAGTTGGCTAAAGACTTTATCCGCCACATCTTCCGTCTTCATGGTCTGCCTCGTCACATCGTGTCGGATCGTGGGGTACAGTTCACCTCACGATTCTGGAGAGCCACTTGTAAGTTGCTAGACGTCACCTTGGATTTCTCCTCCGCTTACACCCGCAGTCCAATGGACAAGTCGAGCGAATCAATCAGAATCTGACCAGTTATCTTCGGCACTTCGTTAATGCCCACCATTCTGACTGGGTGGATCTCCTGCCTTGGGCGAATTCTCTTATAACAATCACGAGAGTGAATCTTCCTCCAAATCTCCGTTTTTTGTAGTCTTCGGTCAACACCCCCGGATCCCTGTTCCTGTCTCCATCTCTGTGGACAATCCAGCTGCGGAATCTCTGGTTAACGAATTTTCCTCCATATGGGAGAGTGCCCGGTCCACACTCATTCTGTCATCCGAGCGCATGAAGAAACATGCTGAGAAAAGATGTTTGGATCCTCCTCAATTCCGTCCTGGGGATAAGGTCTGGCTTTCATCCAAGTATGTCCGGCTCAAGATTCCTTCCTACAAGTTGGGTCCTCGGTTCATCGGTCCTTTTGAGATCATCAGTCAGATCAACCCGGTGTCCTATAAATTGAAACTCCCGGCCAATTTGCGGATTCCTAACTCCTTCCATGTATCTCTCCTCAAACCGGTGGTACTTAACTCTTTTGTCAAGTCTACAGGTACACCTCCTGCTCCAGTGTCTGCTGAAGACGAATTTGAGGTAGAGAACATTCTGGCCACCAAAAGGGTAGGAAGAAAGACCTATTTTCTGGTGGATTGG
Organism: Oophaga sylvatica; assembly: GCA_033576555.1. Classification (NCBI taxonomy): domain Eukaryota; kingdom Metazoa; phylum Chordata; class Amphibia; order Anura; family Dendrobatidae; genus Oophaga; species Oophaga sylvatica. The sequence continues at coordinate 127,876 of JARQOD010000464.1, forward strand.
AAGGGGTTTGGTCCTGAGGAGAGAACGTGGGAGCCTCGGGAGAACATCCATGCCCCTCTCATCCTAGCTAAATTTCTTTCTGGCCTAAAAAGGGGGGGCCTAAGGGGGGGACTGTAGCATCGGCGTCCCTGCCTTCTGCCAGGCAGGGACGCTGTTCCCCTGCGACAGCATCCTCTGCCAGGCAGGGACGTCACCCCCCTTACCCGCGCTCAGCGTCCTCTTTCCGCCCTGCTGGGGCCGCGCGCTCCTTCCCTGCTGCTGGACTTAGGGCGCGCGCCCGCGCTCTCCCCCGCTCTTAAAGGGGCCGCACGCATCTTTCGAAAAGGTCCCCGGCCAATGCCGGAGGACTCCACCCTATATAAAGTACTTCCTCCTTAATGGAGGTGCCCGAGCAATGTTGTTGTTGTTGCACTGTTTACTCTGCTTCAGCCCTCAGGGTCCGTTTCCAGTTACCTGCCTGTTTCCTGCCAGTTTGCTGTCTGCTACCTGCCTGCAAGCCTGCCTGGAGGTTCGGCCGTCACATGCGGTGACCATCGGCAATTCCAGAGACTCTCGCCTGCTTACTTGGGAGCACTCATCTGCCATCTGACTGCAAGCCCACCTGAAGGTTCGGCCATCACCTGCGGTGTTCATCGGCTGTTCCAGAGACTCTCGCCTGCTCACTTGGGGGCGCTCATCTGTCATCTGCCTGCTAGCCTACCAGGAGGCTCCACCATCTCAGGTCGTATATACCTGTCCAGTCAAAGACTGCCCCGGCTCCTTGCCTGTCTGTTTATCCAGAGACTGCCCCGGTCACTTGCTGTGACTTCCTGCCTGTCTAACCAGAGACTGCCCCGGTCACTTGCCATGACTTCCTGCCTGTCTACCAGAGACTGCCCTGGTCACTTGCCGTGACTTCCTGCCTGTCTACCCAGAGACTGCCCCGGTCACTTGCCGTGACTACCTGCCTGTCTACCCAGAGACTGCCCCGGTCACTTGCCGTGACTACCCGCCTGTCTACCCAGAGACTGCCCCGGTCACTTGCCGTGATTACCCGCCTGTCTAACCAGAGACTGCCCCGGTCACTTGCCGTGACTACCCGCCTGTCTATCCAGAGACTGCCCCCGTCACTTGCAGTGACTTCCTATCCGTCTCCCCGGGCGCCACCCGCTCCTTTACAAGGAAAGCCTCCTTGTATAATAAAGCTCAGAGGTTCCGCCTCCCAGACCCGTTACAATATATAAGTGTTGGTATCTATATTGTTAGTGACCGACATGGAATTTTCAATACATGTGTGACATATGTTTGAGGGCTATATATTGCTCGCTCTCTTTATTACACAAGCTTTATGCTTATTATACGTTTTGAGCATGTTCACAGGAAATTCTTGCTTAAATCTGTCTGCTCAGCTTTTACTGCGTAGACGCGGACTCTTGCTACATGTCTATTGTTAAATGGTAACCGTGACGATCTTAGCGCATGCGCAATACATCCCATTGTTCTCTGTATTATATGGGTTAAGTGTCTATAGTGTAGACGCTCTTTTGCTTTGTCTTTTACTATGTCATTTTTGGCTATTGCTTGCCATGACAATTCCTACATACACATGACACAGCTTTGTGTGCCATATTTTTGTATTTTTATATGTTGTCTGCACGGTATCGGTTCAGCTCTTATTGCAGACCTTGTATCAACATTTGGGTATAGCCTCTACGTGTAGACATTGATATTCATTGTGCATATCAAGCAATTTTTTCAACAAAATTTACCATCAACGTCATGTGAGCTGAGCTTTTACTACACAAGTGCCGGCAATTGTATGCATTGTTAATGACCGTCTTGATTTCTTCAGTATAAGTGCGGCATCTGTATGAGCGCTGTGTATTGTACATTGTTTGTAATACACAGGCTGTATTTATATTTATTAAATGATTTGAGTACATTTATAGGAGATCTTTCATAAAATCTATTTGTTCAGTTCTTACTGCGCAGATGCGGGCTCCTGTTGTGAGCTTATTGCCAAATGGCAACCATGACGATCTGAGCACATGCGCAGTGTACCTTCATGTCTTGCCTTTTTTGGGCTAAGTACCTATAGTGCAGGCACTCATTTGCTTCTGCCTTTCTTTTATTGGGTATAGCCTCCATTTGTAGGCATTAATATTCATTGTGTATATCAAAAACATTTTAATTAACAATGCTTACCATTAATTGTTATGTTTTGGTAGCTGAGCAGAAATTGCAAAAATAGCCACATAAGCAATACACCAGAGTGGATGGAAACGATTTGATTGCAGGACCCTAAACTAACGGCAACACTAGAAGTAGCCGTGGAGCGTACCTACGGTGATCCTAGACGCCTCGTCACAGCCGGAGAGATAGCTACACCTAAAGGCAGAGAGATGAATGCTATCTGCCCCATAGCAGAATCCCCAAAGAAATAGGAAGCCCCCAAACATGTAATGGCGGTTAGACCAGAAGAAAATACGAACACAGACAGAAAATAGAATGAGCAAACGCTGGGGCCCAATCTGTCTAGATAGAAAAGTATAGGAAAGAATTCTGACTGCAACCAAAAAAAACCCTGACAAAAATACTAAAACTTCTGATTAACAAAAAACCTGAGATCACACGATCTCTACCACCTAACTTAGATGTCTGGTGTAACTCACAGCAATTCAGCAAATAAAAAGTGACATAGGAACAGAGCAAAAGTGCAAACACAAACTGAGCACAATTGCAGCGCCAGGCCCCAAAAGGGGACCAGGCTGAAGTCTACTGCAAAGCAGCAAACCAGCAAGGGAAATCCACCCAGAGGAAAAAAAAATAGCAAATCACTTATCTGAATGAAAGCAGGAATGCAAGCTGAGCTCCAAGCAAGACCTGGAAGAACAATTGATTACCGGCAAGGCTGAAGGGAGCTCAGATCACTTATATCGAACCATTCAGAGCCAGCTGAAGGCCATTCAGCAATTAGTTCATTACCCTCAGCAACCACCGGAGGGAGCCCAAGCTCAGAAGTCGCCTCCAGAGTATTCACAACAGTACCCCCCCCCTTGAGGAGGGGTCACCGAACCCTCACCTGCGCAACCAGGCCGATCAGGATGAGCTCGATGATAGGCACGGCTAAGTCTCCCAGCATGGATGTCCGAAGCAAACACCCAAGAATTGTCCTCCTGTCCATAACCTCTAAACTTAACCAAATACTGGAGTTTCCATCTAGCAAAACGAGAATCCAATATTTTCTCAACCACATACTCCAAATTGCCCTCAACCAAAACAGGGTCGGGAGGCACAGCCATAGGAACCACTGGCTCAACAAATCTCTTCAATAAGGACTTGTGGAACACGTTATGGATCTTAAATGTCCCTGGAAGAAGTAAACGGAAGGAAACAGGATTAAGAATCTCCATGATCTTATCAGGTCCAATGAACCTAGGCTTAAATTTTAGAGATGCAACCTTCATAGGGATGTTTCTTGAGGACAAACAAACCAAGTCCCCCACTTTAAAAACGAGGACCATCAGTCCCATGCCGGTTGGCAAACCGCTGGGCCTTCTCTTGAAAGAGAGACAGCCTCTCCACTACCTGGTCCCAAATCTGCTGCATACACTCCACAATAGAGTCAACCCCCGGACAGACAGAAGCGTTCGCCTATCCTGAAGAAAATCGAGGGTGAAACCCAAAATTGCAGAAAAATGGAGACATCAAGGTGGCAGAGCTAGCCCTATTAGTAAGAGCAAACTCAGCCAAAGGCAAAAAAGAGACCCAGTCATCTTGATCAGCAGACACAAAACATCTCAAATAAGTCTCCAAGGTCTGGTTTGTTCTCTCGGTTTGTCCATTGGTCTGAGGGTGAAACGCAGAGGAGAAAGACAACTGAACACCAAGTTTAGAACAAAATGTCCTCCAAAATCTGGAAACAAACTGGACTCCTCTGTCAGACACAATGATCTCCGGAATGCCATGTAACCGAACCACGTGCTGAAAGAACAAAGGCACCAATTAGGAGGAGGAAGGCAACTTAGGTAATGGCACAAGATGTATCATCTTGGAAAACCTATCACAGATTACCCAGATAACGGTCATTCTCTGAGACACAGGGAGGTCGGAAATAAAATCCATAGAAATATTGGTCCATGGCCTCTCGGGTACAGGTAATGGCATTAACAAACCACTAGAACGAGAGCAAGGCTTGGAACGAGATCAAGTCCCACAGGACTGCACAAAGTCCCTGACGTCACGAGACAAAGTAGGCCACCAAAAGGACCGACTCACGAAGTCTCTGGTACCAAAAATCCCAGGATGACCAGCCAACGCGGAACAATGAATCTCAGACATCACACTCTTCTTCCACTAGTCTGGGACAAACAATTTCCCAACAGGGCAGCTTTCAGGTTAAGCCTCCTGACACCCCTCCAGAGCCTGTCTCAAATTGGGCGAGATGGCGGAAAGAACTACACCCTCTTTCAAAACAACAGCAGGATCAGATAACTCAAGAGAATCCGCAAAGAAACTCCTCGAGAGGGCATCCGCCTTAACAATCTTAGTGCCCGGAAGAAAAGAAACCACAAAATTAAAACGTGTGAAAAACAAGGCCAACCTGGTCTGTTTAGGATTAAGTAGCTTGGCTGATTCGAGATAAACCAGGTTCTTATGGTCCGTGAGGACCACCACCTGATGTTTGGCTCCTTCCAGCCAATATCTCCACTCTTCAAAGGCCCACTTCATGGCCAATAACTCCCGATTACCCACGTCATAATTACGTTCAGTTGGAGAAAATTTTCGAGAGAAAAAGGCACAACGGTTACTCTTAGAGGTCTCTGGATCCCTTTAGGACAAAATGGCACCTGCCCCATTCTCAGAGGCATCAACCTCCACCTGAAACGGCAGAGAAACATCAGGCTGCCGAAGAACAGGAGTAGAAATGACTCTCTGCTTAAGTTCCTGAAACGCAGAAACTGCCTCAGGAGGCCAATTCACCACATCGGAACCCTTTTTGGTCAAATCAGTCAATGGTTTAACAATACCGGAGAAATTACCAATAAATTTACGATAAAAATTGGCAAAACCAAAGAATCTCTGAAGAGCCTTTAATGAAGTAGGTTGGACCCAATCACAGATGGCCTGAACCTTGACCCGGGTCCATTTCAATAACAGACGGAGACAAAATGAATCCCAGAAAGACACTTTGATCCCTTCACATACAGTGCATTCTCTCTCAAAATCTGGAACACAGTACGAACATGTTTCACATAAGAGTACCAGTCGTTGGAAAAAATCAAGATATCATCCAAATAAACAATCAGAAATTTATCCACAAAATCCCTGGACATATCATTCATGAAGGATTGGAAGACGGAAGGAGCATGAATAAGCCCAAAAGGCATCACTAGGTACTCAAAATGCCCCTCTGGGGTATTAAACGCTGTCTTCTATTTATCCCCATGCTTAATGCGAATAAGGTTATACACCCCCTAAGGTCAAGCTTGGTAAACCAACTAGCACTTTTCACTCTGGAAAACAGGTCAGAAATCAAGGGTAACGGATATTGATATTTAACAGTGATTTTATTCAGGAGGCGATAATCAATACACAGCCTCAATGAACCATCCTTTTTAGCCACAAAGAAAAAACCGGCGCCCAAGGGTAAAGAGGATGGTCTGATATGACCCTTCTCCAAAGACTCCATGATATAAGATCGCGTAGCATCGTGTTCAGGTACAGATAAATTAAAAAAGCCGCCCTTTAGGAAATTTACCACCAGGCACTAACTTAATAGTGCAGTCATAGCTCCTGTGAGGAGGTAAGGATGCAGATTACTTTCAGTAAACACATCCGAAAAAACAGTCAAAAAGTCAGGGACATCCTGAGACTGGGGAGAGGCAGAAAAAACAGGAGTGTCAGTATTATCACATTGGCAGGTCCAACTGGTCACAGACACAGATTTCCAATCCAAAACAGGATTATGGGTCTGTATCCAAGGGAAACCCAGTACAATAATGTCATGCAGATAATGCAACACCAGAAAAATGCAAGTCTCCTGATGATCTGGTTCAACCCTCATTATCACCTGTGTAGAAAACTGGGGTTTATTCTCCGCCAAAGGGGTAGAATCAATGCCCAGTAAAGGAATAGTCTTCCGCAGGGGTGTCATGAGAAACCCACAACGTTTGGCAAAGTTAAAATCCATCAGGTTAATAGCTGCTCTTGAATCAACAAAATCCTGAGCAGAAAATGTGGACAGGGAGCAAATCAGGGTAACAGTCAACAGAAATTTAGTCTGAACACTACCCAAGACAACTGAGCGTGCAAAACGTCTTCCCCGCTTAAGGCAGACGGAAATAGCATGAGAAGCGTCACCACAGTAGAAACATAACCCATTGCGCTTTCGAAACTCATGACGCTGAGCCCCAGAATTCACTCCATCACACTGCATGGGCTCAGGAGCTGGCTCACAATGCAATACTATCTAACGCATACCTCTGCGCTCATGCAAACATCTGTCAATTTGAATAGCCAAATACATAGAATCATTGAGACCAGAGGGAACAGGGAATCCCACCATAACGTCCTTTACATTTTCTGACAGACCCTTCCGAAAAATGGCTGCCAAAGCATCATCATTCCATTTGGTCAGGACTGCCTACTTTCGGAATTTCTGACAGTACAGCTCAGCGTCTTCACGACCCTGATTTAATTCCAACAAGGTCTTTTCAGCTTGATCAGTGACATTAGGTTCATCGTACAATAACCCCAGAGCCTGAAAAAATACATCAACATCATTCAAAACACGATCCCCAGATGTAAGGGAAAAAGCCCAATCCAGAGGGTCGCCGCGCAGCAGAGAGATGAGAATTTGAACCTGCTGTGCTGCGTTCCCTGAGGACTTAGGCTTTAAGGCATAAAACAACTTACAGTTAGTTTTGAAATTCAGAAATCTAGACCGATCCCCCAAAAACAAATCTGGCATGGGGATCCTAGGTTCCACAACCGGCAACCTAGCATAATAGGTAGCAATACTCTGAACCACAGTGGCAAGCTGCTCCACACGGCCATACAACTGTGCAAACTCCATTGAGGAAAAAAAAAATTCCTCCTCAGCACCCAGAGAAAAAGAGGGAAAAAATGCAACAAACAGAAAAAAAAATTCTGACAACTCCCTTTTTTCTTTTACTATTTTTCCCTTCTGTTGAGTACCGTATAATTTTCAGTTTGGCCGGTAATACTGTTATGTTTCGGTAGCTGAGGAGAAATTGCAAAAATAGCCAAAGAAGCAATACACCAGAGAGGCTGGAAACTAGTGGATTGCAGGACCCTAAACTAACCGCAACACTAGAAGAAGCCGTGGAGCGTACCTACGGTGATCCTAGACGCCTCGTCACAGCCAAAGAGATAGCTACACCTAAAGGCAGAAAGATGAATGCAATCTGCCCCGTTGCAGAATCCCCAAATAAATAGGAAGCCCCCACACATGTAATGGCGGTTAGACCAGAAGAAAATACGAACACAGACAGAAAATAGAATGAGCAAACGCTGGGGCCCAATCTGTCTAGATAGAAAAGTATAGGAAAGAATTCTGACTGCAACCCAAAAAAACCCTGACAAAAATACCAACACTTCTGATTAACAAAAAGCCTGAGATCACACGATCTCTACCACCTAAATCAGATCTCAGGTGTAACTCACAGCAATTCAGCAAATAAAAAGTGACATAGGAACAGAGCAAAAGTGCAAACACAAACTGAGCACAATTGCAGCGCCAGGCCCCAAAAAGGGACCAGGCTGAAGTCTACTGCAAAGCAGCAAACCAGCAAGGGAAATCCACCCAGAGGAAAAAAAAACAGAAAATCACTTATCTGAATGAGAACAAGAATGCAAGATGATCTCCAAGCAAGACCTGGAAGAACAATTGATTACCGACAAGGCTGAAGGGAGTTCAGGTCACTTATATCAGACCATTCAGAGCCAGCTGAAGGCCATTCAGCAATTAGTTCATTACCCTCAGCAACCACCGGAGGGAGCCCCAGCTCAGAAGTCGCCTCCAGAGTATTCACAATTAATATCATGGAAGTTGAGTTTTTACCACAAAGCGCCGGCAATTGCATGTATTGTTAATGACCGTCTTGATATTTTCAGTATGAGTGCGGCGTCTGTGTCAGTATTGTACATTGTCTGTATCACACAGGCTTTATGTCTATCACATGATTTGTATACATTTACAGGAGATCTTTACAAAGCCCATTTGCTCAGCTCTTACTGCACAGACACGGACTTCTGTTGTGAGATTATTGACAAATAGTAACCATGACGACCTGAGCACATGCGTAATGTACTCTTTCACGTCATGCACTATGTGGGCTAAGTATCCAAGTGCAGGCACTCATTTGCGGATCTGTTTTTTTTTCCACCAGATCCGTTTTTTTTTTTCATTAGTGTCGGATCGCGCCGCTTGTGCTTGCGTTTCGTCCGTTTTTTGCCGGATCCATCCAAAAATAATTTTCCGGCTGCTGGACACAACGCGTCTTGTAACATTTTTGGGTCCGGCGGAAAAAACGGACAGAAGCGCATGCGGCGCGACTGGCTCTTGCATACAATGCAAGTCAATGGGACAATCCAGCTACCAGATCAGTCATTAGATTGATCCGTTGACCGGACTCAGATTTCCTCCTCTACGCATGACTGGTAAGATAAAAATCAAGTCTCTCTCTCTCTCTCTCTCTCTCTCTCTCTGACATGCGCACCTGCATTTCTGGGGTTCAAAACGGATCCGACTAAAAAACGGATCCGTTACATCAGTTTTTCACCTACATACGCCGGATCCATCTTTTTAATTCTTGGCCGGATTGTGCCTGACGGCGAAACCCTGATATGTGAAAGAGGCCTTAGTCTGACTCTCACTAAGCCACTGCTATGTTTGCTTTCGCATCAGGACGCCACTTCCATGTGCTGCTCCACTATCCTCCATGTGAGTAATCTTTATCTAATTATGATGTGCATAAAGACAGCGCTTTCTTGATTCAGTTTAACTTTTTCCCTTGAGGAAGCCACGCTCTAGTTGGCGATACGCGTGGGGATTGTGCCTCCTTTTTTTCCATCATGCAGGCATCAGATTTTTCAGATTACCAGTAGATGCTCTTTCCATGGGTATGCTATACACACCGATATGATATTACCTTCCACACATGTGGATGTTAGTTGTGACTGCTATCTTGACTGTTTTAACTCATTTTCACAACTAATAATGATTTGCTAGGTTCAGTTTACCACCTTGTATTGGATTCACTCATTGTGTGCAGTGCTGAGCACTTAGCATTATTTGATAGGAGCTGCTTCACATATGGTAACTGTTTGCATTGTTATGTATTGTTATTTGCCTAGCCTATAGGAGGTGGTCACCATTGGCTCCTTATATGGCTCCATGTGGGGTCTTTTTTCATGTGCCAGATTATTGGCTGTTTTTAATTGTTTTAATGTATCTTTTTGAGTGTTTTGTCTTTTTTTTACCCCAATAAATTGTTTATTTGTTTTACATTTTTTGTATTTTTGACTGAGTTTATTAAAGGGTTGATCAGGCCATATACACACGTCTTTTCTCTTTGGCCGTTTCATCTTAGAGAAGGGCATTGCAGTGATTGGCTTGCTTTGTGTGTCGTCACAGTGCCTATAAAAGCCCTCACCGCCGACCGCCATTTTACTTCTGCCGATCTTAGCGTAGGGAGAGGTTGCTGACGCTGGTTCTCAGTAGGGAGAGCGTTAAGCAGGAAAAAAAAAGTTATTCTGTGCTTCTGCTGACAGCGATTGTGCTGTACAGTTAGTGTGCAGTGACAGGGGACTATTTTGTTGTGTGCAGAGGCGCTGGTTCTTAGGCTGCCTGCCAGTGACAGGGGAGGAATTGCTCGTGTGCAGCAGCAGAGCTGATTTTTAGGCTGCCTGCCAGTGAGAGGGGAGGAATTTCTTGTGTGGAGCAGCAGAGCTGATTATAAGTCTGCCTGCCAGTGACAGGGGAGGAATTTCTTGTGTGCAGCAGCAGGGCTGATTATTTGGTTGCCTGCTACCTGTATTGTTGTGTGTACACTGCTGTGCAAAGTGCTTTTTAACACAGCACCTACACAGCACTAATACTTTTATTCTTTTTTTCTGCACAGATACCGAGCGTTCATTTTTTCCCACACCGTATAGGGCTGGTGTCACGGACAAATACATGCTGACTATCTGTGTGTGACTCCGGAAATATATACAGAGATTTCAATTTTCCACAAAACCGTATACAGCTGGTTTCTTCTGATACAGTACCGTTTTTCTGGCTTGTGTATTATGGTCAAATCCATACTGAGAGAGCGTTGTTGGTTACTACAGAAATATATACGGAGATTTCAAATTCCCCCAACACTGTATACAGCTGTACGCTACTGATACAGTAGAGTTTTTATGCTTTTCGTATTCTGGTGTAATCAATAATGACCCTGTGAGCGTGTTTTAATCCTCAAATATATACGGAGATTTAAAATTAACCCAGCACTGTATACGGCTGTACGCTTTTGATACAGTACACTTTTTTGCTTTTTATATTCTGGTGTAATCCATACTGAGCCTGTGAGAGTCTGTGTCTCAAACTCTGCAAATATATACGGAGATTTAAATGTTTCACCCTCACCGTATACAGATGTACGCTTCTGATACAGTACCATATAGCTGCTGATATTTTAGGTACATTTTCACAAACATGAGGAAGTATGGTGGAAGAGGCCGCGGACGTGGCCGTGTGGGGCCACCTGGTGCTGATGGTGATGGTGGTGGGGTTGCATCTGCTGGTAGTGCCAAAAGCACAATAGCACCAAAGGCAGGAGGTATTGAGCCTGCATCATCGTCTGGCTCCAGAAGGCCTGAAGGCTCCCTTTTCTGGGACTACATAAACCGCTTTTAAAGCCGGAGCATCAGGATCAGGTTTTGGCTTACATTGCCAAAACAGCCTCCAGCTCTATCGCCTCTTCTTCTGAAGTTTCAAAAACTCCAAGCATTGAGACGTCAGTGCAGGCTTCTGGTCAGGAACAACCCCTTTCCTTGTCTTCTTCACCCCCACCAAAAGGGAACGATGCAGCAGGCCACACTTCAGATTACTCCATGGAGCTCTTTTCACATACCATGCCTGGGTTATCAAGTCAAATCCTGAATTCCCCAGTCAAACATGAATCTGACATTCAGTGCACTGATGCACAGCCACTGTTATATGATTGTGCTGGTACATTAAACGAGAGCATTACATTGCCCTCGCAGTCTACTGAGCCAGAACGTGACCCTGATGAAACTCAGGTGCCCTTTCCTACATACTATACAACCTTACACGGTGACACAGAGGAAGTTGCAGATGAAATTGAAGAGGAGGTGATGGATGACCCAGTTGTTGACATGGATTAGCATCCAGTGGGGGAAGAGGGTGCCGCTGGCAATAGCTCAAAAGAGGAGGATCCGCAGCAGGTATCTACATCACAGCTGGGGTTATCTGGCAGGCCCATAGCAGTTCAAAAAGGTGTTAAAAAAACAAAAAGAGTTGCAAGACAGCTTGACCAGACTGTCAAATTAGCACAGCGTGCAAGCCCTGAAAATTTATACAATAGTGCGGAAGGACCTTTAGCCGAGGGAAAAATCTCTGAAATTTGAATACCAGTTGCATGCTTAGACATTTAATGAACATGCACTTGCAAGCGTGGACAGACTACAAAACCTCATGTAGCACATGTGCACCTGCTCCGACTGAAGGTAGCCAGCAACGCTCCATCGCTTCCCCCACTGTAAGCCCACCGGTTGGCACACCATCAGCAAGAAATGTTGAGGTATCGTCGCAAGGTCAAAGCAGTAAGGGAATCACAATGTTTTTCCAATGAAAGACTGCATCAAGGCCATCACCACCACCATCACCATCACAACCCCCTCTCAGTCCGTCATGTCCACCGATAGTCCCACCATATGCAGCTCTCAAGTCCAGCTCACCCTACCAGACACTCTGAGTAGGACAAGAAAGTACTCATCCTCTCATCCGCGTACACTGGCTTTGAACGCCTACATTTCCAAACTGATCTCATTAGAAATTATGCCCTTCCATTTGGTTGAAAGCGCAGCGTTCAGAGACCTCATGGCCTACGCCGTCCCAGGCTATTACCTACCCAGTCGGCACTTCTTTTCTAGAAAATCCATCCCTGCCCTTCACCAGCATGTGAAAAACCGCATTGTCCATGCACTCAAACATTCAGTGAGTGGAAAGGTGCACCACACAACAGATGCATGGGCCAGTAGGCATGACCAGGGCCGTTACGTGTCCATCACTGCTTACTGGGTTAATGTGGTGGATGCAGGGTCCACAGGGGACAGCGGCGATGGGACAGTGCTGCTTAGCCCACGGTATAGGCAACAGTTGGCTGTAGGTGTTCTACCCTCCTCCTCCTCCTTCAGAAGCGAAAGCTGGTCAACAGAGCGCACTCGCACGAGCACTCCTTCCGCAACTGCAATTGTTGCACACGAGATGTCCCACTATCGAACAGCTAGTGGTAAGCGTCAGCAGGCTGTTTTAAAAATGATGTCTTTGGTCGACAACAGACACACCGCAGAAGTACTGGACGACTACTTGCAGCGAGAAACTGAGTCATGGCTAGGCAGTATACATCTTGAGCCAGGCAAGGTAGTCAGTGACAACGGCCGTAATTTTGTGGTGTCCATAGCCGTGGCAAAACTCAGACACATACCTTGCCTGGCTCACACCTTGAACCTGGTGGTGCAGTGCATCTTAAATAATTATCCAGAGTTGACAGCCCTGCTCCATAAAGTGCGAAAACTGTGCTCGCACATTCGTCGCTTGCCCGTAGACTATGCAGAGGCTGCAGCGATCGCTCCACCTCCCCAAGCACTGCCTAATCATAGACGTTGCAACAAGGTGGAACTCCACCATGCACATGGTTGAGAGGCTGTGCGAACAGAGGCAGGTTATAATTCATTTATGGGAGGATACACGGGCAGGTTGTTTGAGGGCAGACATGGAGTAGTAGGGTGTGCAGTGGTCAGAGCAGAAAGACCTCTGAAAAGTCCTTCAGTGTTTTGAGGAATGAACATGGCTGGTAAGCGCAGACGACGCCATCATAAGCATGAGCATCCCCCTTATGCGTCTGCTCATGCAAACTTTGATGTACATTAAGAATCAGGCTTCTGCAGCAGAGGAGGAAGAGGAGGAATAGGGAAGCCTTGATGAAAGTCAGCCATTGTCTGCTCAGGGAACAGTCCTGGACGAGGTTGTGAAAGAAGAGGAAGAGGAGGAGGAGGATGAGGGGGATGATTATTTTGGGGAGGAGAATGCTTCTCAGGGGGCAAGAGAAATTGTTGGCTTGCCAAGTTCAGGTCCAGGGTTTGTGCGTGACTGGAGGGATGTGGCTTCGGCAGAAAGTGCTCTTCCACCCACCACTGGCAGTGCATCTGTGACACCTGGAATATTGGCCCACATGTGTGATTATGTCTTGCGGATCCTAAAAAGGGACCCCAGCATTGCCAAAATTATGACGGATGACGACTACTGGTTGGCCAACATCCTCTACCCACTCTATAAAGGCAAATTACAGAACATCATGCCACAGGAGAACCTACAGATAATATTGGCAAACAAACAAGCAACTCTGGTAAACCGTTTGCTGGAGGCATTCCCAGCAAACAGCAGCGGTGCACATTCTACCTGGAGCCGTACTGTGCCAAATGGAAGAGGTGTTTGTGATGCACACAGCTGAAGTGGCGTTGGAGACTAGGGTTTCATGACCATGTTGTGGACTGATTTCTCCAGGACAGCTCACACGCCAGGTAACAGTGAATCTATGTCAACAGACAGGAGACAGCAGTTGTCAACTATGGTTAAAAATTACTTCTCCTCCCCTATCGATGTTCTCCCTCACCGGTCATTCCCCTTTCACTACTGGACCTGTAAACTGGACACCTGGCCTGAATTGGCACAATATGCCTTACAAGAGCTCGCTTGCCCTGCTGGTATTGTGCTATCAGAAACAGTCTTCAGTGTTGCTGGATCAATCCTGACAGAAAGAAGGACCCATCTCTCGATGCAAAATGTTGATGATCTAACCTTCATGAAAATGAATTATGCATGGGTTGCAAAGGATTTTCTCCCAACTTCCCCTGATGACACATAGGTTGCCAGCAAAAAGGTTCACCTTGTCCTCCTCTTCCTTGGACTTCTCCAATTCCTCCATTTGCAGCTGCTTTACATCCATTATACACTTCAACATATGGATTTTTGCCACCTCCCTATCTGGGCTGTCCCCCCCACCCCTCCTCCACCCCGCAACTTTTATATTCTGGTGTGATCCATACTGAGCCTCTGAGAGCTGGTGTCTGACTCTGGCAAAATATACAGAGATTTTAAATTTCCTCAACCCTGTATGCATCTGTCCGCTTTTAATACATTACCCTTTTTCTACTTTTTATTTTCTGGTGTGATCAATATTGAGCCTGTGAGAGCCAGTGTCTGTCTCTGGCAAAATATACAGAGATTTACAATTTCCCAAACCCTGTATACAGCTGTCCGCTTCTAATACATTACTCTTTTTCTACTTTTTATAATCTGGTGTGAAAAATACTGAGCCTGTGACAGCCAGTGTCTGACTCTGGCAAGATATACAGAGATTTTCAATTTCCCCAACCCGGTATACAGCTGACCGCTTGTAATACATTACCCTTTTTCTACTTTTTATATTCTGCTGTAATCCATACTGAGCCTGAGTGTGTCAGTGTCTGCCTCCTGAAATATATATGGAGATTTAGAATATTTTCACTATACTATATATACCTGGTATCTACTGATAGAGTACTTCTTTTTCTTCTTATTATAATCTGGTGTGATCCATACTGAGCCTGTGAGAGTCTGTCTGTTACTCTGGAAATATATACAGAGATTTACAATGACCCCTAGACTGTATACAGCTGTACGCTTGTGATACAGTACCCTTTGTCAGAAAGTCCTCCTCCACCCACCACTCTAAGTGCATCATTGACACCTGGAACATTGGCCCACATGTTTGATTATTTCTTGTAGATCTGCTCTTTATATTCTTATCTAATCCATACTGAGCCTGTGAGCGTCTTTGTCTGCCTCCTGAAATATATACGGAGATTTAGAATATTTTCACTATACTACCTTTTATCTGATGATACAGTACCCCTTTTTCATCTAGTTATATTCTTGTGTAATCCATACTGAGCCTGTGAGCGTTATTGTCTGCCTCCTGAAATAAATACGGAGATTTAGAATATTTTAACTATACTATATATACCTGGTTTCTGCTGATACAGTACCCCTTTTTCTTCTTGTTATATTCTTGTGTAATCCATACTGAGCCTGAGAGCGTCAGTGTCTGCCTCCTGAAATATTTACGGAGATTTAGAATATTTTTACTATACTATATATACCTGGTATCTGCTGATACAGTACCCCTTTTTCATCTTTTTATATTATTGTATAATCCATGCTGAGCCTGAGAGTTATGCGCTCGGTTGCAACTACTTTAATATATAATGGATTGCAACCGAACACGGGGTCCACTATGCAGTTTATAGTCACTGCTGTCGAACACCCCTAGAGTATGAGGGTCAAACTGACAACAGAAATCTAACATTAGCTCTCGCCTGTGTTACTTCACACCAGGAGAGATGTAGAATTGGCACTATATCTGTTAACGTCACAGGAGATGTGCTATCGACTGGCGTAGATGTAGCCCTGTTAATGGCACAGAAGCCACTTGCCAGATATTAGGTTTGCACTATGTGCTGCAAGCTGGTATAGACAAAACAAAAAACAAGAAACAAATATCCTATCATAAAATAAAAAATATATGGCAAAAAATGCATGAAGGTACTAATAATAATAAGGGTATTTGGTAAACATAATTTTGATCAAAAGAATGTACAAGCCATCCCGCCACGTCTAGGCAACCCTTTGTGGGACAGTCCTAACTCTTGTATTAAAAACCTTTCCACTTTTCAAATGACAAATGTGAACAAGGACAGAGAGATTGAACCCACCAGTAAAAGCATAGGCCATACTGGATGGATTTCTCAGCTCAGAAGCAGAGCGATCACACCCTTATATGCACAAGATGCACTAAGAACTAAATGAAAAACTAGATCTGAGCTGAAAAAGTAAGTTGATGTGTATGCAAAATGTAAATGCATATTAACGCATGACCATTACACAGAGAAAACAAATGATAGGATATTTGTTTCTTTTTTTTGTTTTAGCTCTTAGTGCATCTTGTGCATATAAGGGTGTGACCGCCCTGCTTCTGAGCTGAGAAATCCATCCTGTCTGGCCTATGCTTTTACTGGTGGGTTCAGTCTCTCTGTCCTTGTTCACATTTGTCACTTGACAAGTGGAAAGGTTTTTTAATACAAGAGTTAGGACTGTCCCACAAAGGGTTGCCTTGATGTGGCGGGATGGCTTGTACATTCTTTTGATCAAAATTATGTTTACCAAATACCCTTATTATTATTACTACCTTCATGCATTTTTTGCAATATATTTTTTATTTTATGATAGGATATTTGTTTCTTGTTTTTTTTGTTTTCTCTGTGTAATGGTCATGTGTTAATATGCATTTACATTTTGCATACACATCAACTTACTTTTTCAGCTCAGACCTAGTTTTTCAAGCTGGTATAGACGTAGCCCTGTTGACTGCACAGAAGCTACGTGCCAGCCGCTAGGAAGTGCGTGTGACTAACGCCAGGCATACGTGCTACCAGCCGGCGTGAGACCAGACTAAGCAACTCTCTGTTCAGCTTGGCAGGCGATGCCTAGGTTACACTGCAGTCTGCTCAGGGTGTATAGCTACCCTATATTCGTAGCAAGACTGCACCACGTTAGCAACTGGTTACGCGCCCCACAGTCTGCTCAGGGTGTATAGCTACCCTCTATTCGTAGCAAGACTGCGCCACATTGACTACCTGCATAGCATTCATTAACCTGCCTGAAGGATCTAGGCTAATTAGCCGAGTTGACTCTGGCATCAGCAGGTTCCGGAGAGCGAAAGCTAGAGAGCATGCAGAGCCCAGATTCTGGTACTCACACATGAGCACTACCTATAGTATGATCTGACCTTGCCGTGCTGCGGACAGACAAGCTATTTAAGGGCTAAGCTCTGCCCCCAGCCATCTCGTCAATCGCATCATCGGTAATGTCATCCGTGACCAATCAGGCGGTGCCAGGTCAGAGGATCAGCTGACCTTAACCACCAATAATGGCTTGCCATGTCACGGACATGCTCAGTGCAGGCATTTCTGGACTTAGGCTTACAAGAGCCTTTTCCTGTTCTGTAATCTAGGTTTAAGGCTACTATGAACAAAGACCAGAGTATCAACTTGTGCTTCTCGGGTATTGGCTAGACGTTGGGAACTACGGCAAAGCTGACCAGCATCTGCCTTGGCTGGGTCTGGATGGGAGACCACAGACTCCTCAGATCCAGGTTCGGATCCCGCCGTCGCCCAATGCCTAACGTTATCCCCCCATCTAACATCCCCCCCACTTGATGCTCATATTCCTCAATGAGCAGGGAGCATGAATATGGTCCACGGGTTCCCAAGCGCAATCCCTCCGGTGTACCAAATAAAATTTTTTGCCACGAACCACCTTGGACCCCACAATCGCCTTCACCTCGAAGTACTCACCCCCAGTGTCAGAAGCGTGTTGAGCTTCCGAGAATTTCGTCAGGCGAACAGGTTTCAAGAGTGACACATGGAATGTGTCACGTACCTTTAAGTGCCGAGGCAATTGCAAACAATACACCACGGGATTTACTTGGGCCAGAATTTTAAAAGGACCAATAAACCGAGGGGCGAAGTTAGCCGATTCCCCGTGACCTCTGATATTGCGAGCTGCGAGCCATACCCAGTCGCCCGGAGAGAATAAGGGAGCTGGACGACGATGAATGTCAGTCGACTGTCTCATCCGATTTTTGGAGGCCAATAACGCTTCCTGCGTCTGATCCCAGACGTCCCGCGCCTCCATAGCCCAATCTCTGACCCCAGGCTCCCCAGAGTTAACTGGCATAGGGACTGGCACACGTGGGTGCTGACCATTGTTCAAAGGGAAAGGGGTCTGACCTGTGGAATCCGCCACTGCATTATTTAGAGCAAACTCTGCCCATGGAAGCAAAGTTGCCCAATTATTATGATTGGCAGAAACCAAATGACACAAGTATGTCAGATGCGTCTGATTAGTGCGTTCCACCAGGCCGTTGGTCTCCGGGTGATAGGCAGTAGAGAGGTTCAGTTCAATACTACACAAATTACACAATTTTCTCCAGAACCGAGAGGGGAACTGAGGACCTCGGTCACAAACAATCCTATCAGGCATACCGTGAAGACGGAAAACGTGACGGATAAACAGTGATGCCAGAACCCGAGAAGAAGGAACCCTAGGAAGAGGCACCAGGTGAACCATCTTAGAAAAATGGTCAGAAATCACCCATATTACCCTGGGATTTAGGTAACTCAACCACGAAATCCATCCCAATCAGTTCCCAATGTCTATCCGCCATGGGTAACGGATGTAGTAGACCCGCCCGACTCTGATGAGACAATTTATTTCTTGCGCAGGAGATACATGCTTGAACGTATTCTTTCATCCTGGGACAACCGAGTTCACCAATACCAGCATTGGAGGAGCTCAGTGGTGCGTTTGATTCCGAAATGACCTCCAATCTTAGAGGCATGTGCCCATGAGAGCAACTCATTCTGTAGGTTCGGAGGAACAAACGTCTTCGCATACTCTCAGGAGGAATGAAAAGTCTAGGCTCGTCATCGTCCTCCGTCGTGTCCATAGACCGAGATGGAGCATCCGCCCAAGGATTCTTCTCCCCTTTTAGAAAATTGATGGTAAAATTGAATCAGGTAAAAAAGAGGGACCACCGAGCCTGTCTCGGATTGAGACACTGCGCCGTCTGCAGGTATGAGACATTCTTATGGTCGGAATACACCACAAACGGATGTTTAGCTCCCTCCAAAAGATACCTCCATTCAACAAAAGCCGAATTTATTGCGAGTAATTCTTTATCCCCAATAGTACAATTCCTCTCCGCTGGAGAAAAGGTCTTGGAGAAGAAACATGGTCTTCTCCGACCCTGCCCATTCTTTTGAGAAAGAACAGCACCTGCTCCTACAGAGGAGGCGTCGACCTCCAGAAAGAATGGCTTATTGACATCTGGCCGATGTAGGACGGGAGCTTTCGAAAAATAAGACTTGATCTCCCGGAAAGCCTCAGATGTCTCATTAGACCAGTTTTTTGTGTTGGCCCATTTCTTGGTTAGTGCGGCCAAAGGAGCCACCAGTGTGGAAAAATGCGGTATAAATTGCCGATAATAATTGATGAACCCCATGAAGCGCTGTACCGCCTTCAGAGAATGAGGCTTCTGCCAATTCTGTATGGCTAATAATTTTTGGGGATCCATGGCCAAGCCATTACTGGATACAATGTACCCCAAGAAAGGTAATGACTCTTGGTCGAACTGGCATTTCTCCAGCTTGCAATACAGAGAATTTGCACTCAAACGTTCAAAAACTCTGCGAACATCCTCTCCGTGTGTGGAGAGGTCCGGGGAAAGATCAGGATATTGTCAAGATATACTACCACGGAGTACAGTAGCAAATCTCGAAAGATATCGTTGATGAAATCCTGAAAGGCGGCGGAGGCATTACTTAACCCGAAGGGCATGACGAGGTACTCGTAGTGGCCATCACGAGTATTAAAGGCCGTCTTCCACTCGTCGCCCTCACGGATTCGTATGAGGTTATAGGCCCCACACAGGTCTAACTTAGTTAAAATTTTAGCCCCTCGAAGTCTGTCTAACAATTCAGAGATCAGGGGCAGGGGATATTTGTTTTTGATGATGATTGCTTTTAATCCCCTGTAATCAATGCAGGACGTAGGTCACCTCCTTTCTTCTGGACAAAGAAGAACCCCGCTCCAGCAGGAGAGACTGATTTCCTCATAAACCCCCGAGCCAGGTTCTCCTTGATGTAATCGGACATGGCCTGGGTCTCGGGACCGACATGGGATAAACCCTACCGCGAGGAGGCTCTGATTCGGGGATCAGATCTATGGCGCTGTCATACGGTCGGTGAGCCGGCAAGGTCTCTGCAGCCTTTTTAGAGAATACATCGGCATAGCTCCAATATTTCTCTGGAAGTGCCTCTAGACCGACCGGCGGGTCTAAGACCACCTTCCGAGTTGATGCCACCATACACTGTGTAGTACATCTCTCACCCCATGAATACACTGTCCCCGTGTTCCAGTTTATATGTGGATTGTGAGAACGTAACCATGGAAGACCCAATAGCACCTCATCCAATCTTCCGGGAAGGATAAGGAACGAGATATCCTCCCGGTGACCCTGAAGAAACGACATGGTGAGGGGGATAGACTGGTGGGTGATCTGTGTGTTTAACATGGAACCGTTGACTACCCTGATGTTTATGGGTCTGGACAGTAATTCCATAGGAACGGCATGCTTCTGGGCAAAGGTGTATGATAAAAAATTGCCATCAGCCTCAGAATCCACCACCGCCTTGGCAGCAATCGTGGTTGTTCCGAAGAGCAGCGTCACCTTATAGGCTAGTCTGGAGGAAGAAGTCTCTAAGTCTAACACACCTCCTTAAATGGTGGTTAGACACTCTCGCTCTCCCGCGCGCTTGGAACCCTTATTTTTTGGGTGCTCCAAGAGATGCGTAGGACAGGATTGAGGGGACCATTTCCTGGTCTGGGAAATATCCATTGGCTCCGGTTCCGTGTCTGGAAGCACGGATTCGGAAATAGATATAGAAAATGCCGGTGCCAACGGAAACCGAGATTTAGAGACCTTCAGCTCCAACTTGCTTTCTGCATGATGTAAATCTATTCTGTTGGCGAGGGTCATTAACTCTTCCAGGGAGATTGGAATCTCCCTGGTGGCTAGAGCATCTTTTATATGCCCAGCCAAACCCTTCCAGAACACCGGGATTAGCAACGGTTCAGACCAATCCAGTTCTGCCGCTAATGTCCTGAACTGGATGGCATAATGACTGGCGGTGGTCGAACCCTGCACTAATGTAATCAGCTTAAGAGCCGTATCATGTGTAACCTGAGGGCAGAGGAACACACTTTTTAGGGTTCTAAGAAAAAGACCCACATTGGCCACTACCGGATCACTCCGTTCCCACAGAGGAGTAGCCCACTCCAATGCCTTGCGGGTAAGTAATAAGATAACGAAACCCACTTTAGCCGTTTTGGAGGGGAACCATGCCTCCATCATTTCTAGCTGAATGGAGCATTGATTGATAAACCCTCTGCAGGATTTACTATCACCAGAAAATTTTTCGGGCAGAGCAAAATGCGGTAATGACACATTAGCAGCTACTGCAGCTTTCACAGCAGTAGAGCTTACGAGATTTGCTGCTTGTGCGGCCACCTGAGTAGCTACTGCAGTGAGATCTGCAACTGGAGTGGCCTGCTCCAGAGGCCTAAGTCTGGCCTCTAGTTGCTGAACGTAGCACTGCAGCTGCTGGTTGTCAGCCATGATTGGCTAGACCCTGGCGGTCAGATACTGTTATGCGCTCGGTTGCAACTACTTTAATATATAATGGATTGCAACCGAACACGGGGTCCGCGATGCAGTTTATAGTCACTGCTGTCGAACACCCCTAGAGTATGAGGGTCAAACTGACAACAATGATCTAACATTACATCTCACCTGTGTTGCTTCACACCAGGGGAGATGTAGAATTGGCACTATCTCCGTTAACGTCACAGGAGTAGGGTTGAGCATTCCGATACTGCAAATATCGGGTATCGGCCGATATTGGCTGTATCGGAATTCCGATTCCGAGTTCCGATATTTTCGTCATATCGGATACCGGAATCGGGATTGTCACTGTCACTGTCAGTGTCCGTCGGTCGGGTCTGTCAGGAGTCAGCGGCACTTACCTGGCAGAAGATCTCCGGCGGTCACGGGCTGGACTGCTTCATGGCCGCAATCTTCTTTCCCCGGCGGTCACATGCAGTTTCTCGCGATAACTGCAGTGACTGCTGGGTAATCCCGGCCGTAAAGCAGTCAGTCCGATGACGTCACCGCCGGGGAATCAGGTAATCAGCTGTGCTGCATCGCGATGACAGGCTCTGCCTGTCATTGCGATGTAGCAGAGCTGGATCGTCGTGGGACTGTCGTTATGGACTGCGTCGGACAGGTGGTATACTGTTGGTTTGTTTTTTTTCTTTTTTTACAGGAGATTGATGGCGTCGCAGGAATGAGAGTATAAAAAAATTAATGAAAACTGTGTTGTCTCTTTTATTTCATTAAAAGACTTTTTTCTTGCTTTGTCTTTTTTTTAAACATTTAAAAACTTTGGAATTAATAATGGATCGGTGTCTTATTGACACCTCTCCATTATTAACCGGGCTTATTGTCACCGTACAATCAACGGTGACATTAACCCCTTATTACCCCGCTTGCCACCGCTACAGGGCAAGTGGGAAGAGCCGGGTAAAGTGCCACAATTAGCACATCTTTTGATGCACCAAATGTGGGGCTGCTGTAGCCTGGTATTATCAGGCTGTTGAGGGCCAAAATCCAT
This sequence comes from Oophaga sylvatica, assembly GCA_033576555.1. Classification (NCBI taxonomy): domain Eukaryota; kingdom Metazoa; phylum Chordata; class Amphibia; order Anura; family Dendrobatidae; genus Oophaga; species Oophaga sylvatica. The sequence continues at coordinate 150,502 of JARQOD010000464.1, forward strand.
GGGCCTTGACAGTCTTTTAATACCAGGCCGCAGCAGTCTGCATTTTACTTGGCTGGTTAACAAAAATAGGGGGATCCCCACGCCGTTTTTTTTTCGAGGGGATCCCCTATTTTTGTTAACCAGCCAAGCTAAGCAGACTGCTGTGGCCTGGTATTATCAGGCTGGCAAGGTCACATGATTTGGATCCTTACCAGCCTGAAAAACCAGGCCTCAGCGGTCTGCTTCATCTGGCTGGTTAACAAAAATAGGGGGGACCCCACGCCAATTTTTTTCGAGGGGATCCCCTATTTTTGTTAATCAGCCAAGATATGCAGACTGCTGTGGCCTGGTATTATCAGGCTGGCAAGGTCCATGGATCTTGGCTCCTTAACAGCCTGAAAATCCAGGCCTCAGCGGTCTGCTTCATCTGGCTGGTTAACAAAAATAGGGGGGACCCCACGCTAATTTTTTTCGAGGGGATCCCCTATTTTTGTTAATCAGCCAAGATATGCAAACTGCTGTGGCCTGGTATTATCAGGCTGGCAAGGTCCATGGATCTTGGCTCCTTAACAGCCTGAAAATCCAGGCCTCAGTGGTCTGCTTCATCTGGCTGGTTAACAAAAATAGGGGGGACCCCACGCCAATTTTTTTCGAGGGGATCCCCTATTTTTGTTAATCAGCCAAGATATGCAGACTGCTGTGGCCTGGTATTATCAGGCTGGCAAGGTCCATGGATCTTGGCTCCTTAACAGCCTGAAAATCCAGGCCTCAGTGGTCTGCTTCATCTGGCTGGTTAACAAAAATAGGGGGGACCCCACGCCATTTTTTTTTCGAAGGGAACCCCTATTTTTGTTAATCAGTTCCCTCTGACGTCACTGATTGTGTCCCTGGCTGACCTGAAGTGAAAGTGGAAAGCAATCAATTAAGCTTTCCACTTAAGGGCCCG
>JARQOD010000465.1:0-109254 GCA_033576555.1 Oophaga sylvatica
ATAGAAAACCCAGGGCCCGTTGTCGGGGGGGGGACTTGTTCCGGGCAGGAGCACACCCGAACATATCCCTGACGTCAGGGGCCATTGTGGCCACCAGATGCCCTCGCCAAACTCAGTTGTCCTTTTTCCCCCAAAGTTCCACCCACCTGGAGAGTGTCCCCAAGGGGGAAACCTCGGTCGCAAATTGGGGGCACAAAAGTCTTGCCAGGGGCACAGACTCTAGCGAAACCGGGGTACGTTTTCACTCTCTTCGGGGACAATAACCCGGGGCTCCTCATCCTCCCCTGATGACAAAAGGGGAGCGAGTGGGGGTGGGCCCCGAACTTTTTCTCACCGGAGAAAAAATGGAGGTAAAGTGAAACCGAGGAAGAATGGGGCCCACGGCCCTGGCGAAAATTTTTACCGCGGGAGCCATTTGCAAAAAACCCAAATTCTTTGGTGGTGAAGATTGGGGGGGAAAAAACGGCCCCCTCCAGAAGATTTTCCCCACTCAGAAAGGCCCAATTCTACCGCTACCCCCTGCCCCCCGAGGGAATTTTCCTCTCTGCTGGTGAAAAGGTCTTGAAAAAAGAAAGGATGCTTGATTTGAGCATCCTTTTGAAAAAGGGACTGCCCCGCCCCAAAGAAGAGGCGTTCACCTCTAAAAAAACGGCTTATCAACATCAGGGGATGTAATATGGGAGCACTGGAAAAAGCGACTTGATAAAGACGCCTTGGAGACCTCCTCGCCACAATTTGGGATTTGCTCCCTTTTGGGAGGGTACAAGGGGCTCCAAAGTCAGAAAAGGGGGGTGAATGCGATAAAAATTTTTTTAACCCCCTAAAGCCCTGCACCACTTTAAGAAATGGGGTTCTTGCCCTCCATTACGCCTGAGTTTGGGAGGGTCCATAGCCAACCCTGGGGGGAGATGTATAGCCCTGGGAAAGGGAAGGACTCCCGCTCAAACAAACCCTTTCTCCAGCTTTTCTTGGGGGAGTTTTCCCCAAAAGGTCGAAGACTTTTTTGACATCCCTCCTGGAGTTAATCTTTTGAAAAAGAGAGAAAATCATCCCGTAACCTCAGAGGGGGAAAGCATATCCCGGAAGATGTCTTTAAAAAAGTTTGGAAAAAAACGGGGGGCATTCAGAGCCCAAAGGGCATCACCAGGGATTCATAATGCCCCTCCCGTATTAAAAGCTGTCTTTCCCTCATCCCCCCCGGACGAATTAGGTTTTAGGCACCCCGTAATTACTTGGTAATTTTCCCTTGATCCTCGGGGCCCATCAAAGACTCAGAGATTAAGGGAATGGGTACTTTTTCTTGAGGTATGGCGTTAAGACCCCTGTATCAAAACTTTTCGTTATTCCGTTCTTCTTTGCACGAAGAAGAACCTCGCCCCTGCTGGTGACACCGATTTCCCAAATGAACCCTCTTGCCAGATTCTCCTGTTTTATACTGGGACATGGCCTCCGTCTCGGGAAGCGAGAGGGGATAGACTTTTCCCCCGAGGAGGTTCTGCTCCAGGCAAGAGATCAATAGGACAGTCGTAGGGGCGATGAGGCGGAAGAGTCTCCGCCGCCTTCTTGGAGAAAATGTCTGCATATGACAAATAACACTGGGGGAGAGAAGTGAGATCTACGGGTATCTCTGTGGTGGTGACCTGAACGCACTCCCTGACACATCTGACTCTACATGAATCACCCAACCCAGTATCCTCCCAGAGGACCACTCAATATGGGGAGAGTGGTGACGGAGCCAAGGTACTCCCAGCAACACCTCGTCTATTCCCTCGGGCAGGACAAGAAAGGAAATACTCTCCTGATGGGAAGGGGACATAGACAACTTAAGAGGCATAGTCTGGTGGGTGATTTGTGAGGGCAGAGTCGATCCATTCACTACACGCACAGTCACCGGTTTGGCGAGCATCACCAGAGGTATAGTGTGGCGGAGAGCAAAGGCAGAGGACATGAAATTCCCCTCGGCTCCAGAATCCACACAGAGTTCGGCGGTGAGAGTGGATGGACCTACAGTAATTGTCCCCTTAAAGGACAACTTGGTGAAAAATGCCGCAGTGTCTAGTGAATCTCCTCCCAAGATCACTAGACGCGACCATTTTCCCTACCGCTGTGGACATTTGTTGGCATAATGTCCTAACTTCTGGCAGATGTTACAGACCATGGGTACTCGAGCGGCCCGGGACTTAGGTCCTGCTCGAGAAACCTCCATTGACTCATGGGAGTCAGGCGCCTGGCTGAAAGATTCCAGAGGTCTGGCGAAGGTGGGAGCCAGCTGGAACCTCTGCCTACACTGGGACCGCTCCAACCTCCACTCGTGAAAACAGAGGTCGATGCGGGTAGATATGGCGATAAGCTTCTCCAGTGTGGCGGGAATCTCCCTGGTAGCCAAGGCGTCTTTCACATGGCCCACTAGTCCTCTCTAAAACACGGGAATGAGGACTTTTCTGGCCAGTCCAACTCCGAGGACAGAGTCCGAAATTGGACAGCAAAACAGTTGACCAAGGACGAACCCTGTGAACTTGCCAGGAGTTGGAGCGCCGCATCGTGGGTGACCTGAGGTCCTAGAAAGACCTTTTTTAGAGCCTCCAGAAAACGAGGAGCACTTCGCACCACACGGTCGTCACGCTCCCACAGCAGGGTGGCCCACTCCAACGCTCTGCCCGACAGAAGAGATATTACAAAGCCCACTTGTGCCCGATCCGTGGGGAAATGTGCAGCCAGAAGCTCGAGTTGTATAGAGCACTGACTCACGAATCCCCGACATTGCTTGCTGTCACCAGCAAACTTGTCTGGAAGTGGGAGGTGGGATAATGTGGGGACAGAGGTGGCAGAGGACACACTGGCTGCAACCACGCTAGCAGCCTGAACAGCGACTGTGGTAACATCCACAGCTGAGGTTGTGCGCTCAAGAGCCGCCAACCTACCCTCCAGCTGCTGGATGTCCTGCAGTAGACGTTGATCGTCCGCCATTTTACTAGCCAGACGCTGGAGCTAGTATTATGTTAGGGCTGGCGGAACGCACAAAATAAATATAAATAATAAGTGCGTTCGCAGCCCGGGGTCCACCGTGCAGGCAGAGCCTGCTGCTAGTAGGATGGCGGTATGGCGAACTCTGTTACTTCACAGAGTCGCAACTATGGACACTGTGGCCCTATATGGCGGTATAAGTGAACTCTGTTACGCCACAGAGTCGCTAAGGTAGAGACACAGAAATATGGACTGTGTTCTGTTAACTCCACAGGTATGCACAGACAACTGCTGTGCGGACAGCAGTCCGTAGTAACGCAATCAGCAATGCAATCAGACAATCTCCTCACCGGAAAAGCCGGTATTCTAGGGGCTTATTTCAGCCGAGCCCTAAACACGTGCATACAATCTCCTCACCGGAGGTGCCGGTATTCTAGGGGCTTATTTCAGCCGAGCCCTAACACATGCGTGCAAGATCACCCTGGCGCAAAGCACATATTGTGATTGATACTAGCTCATGGCGGCAAGACCATGCCACCCTTTTATAGTAGCAACTACAGGACCTGCCAGATAAGGACCAATAGGAAACTGCTCCAGAACACAAGTGGTTTCAGGACCTTCCTGGCGGACCAATAGGATCTGCTGCAGTACCTGAGCATGTGACCCCTGATCTCTAATGAGAGATCTTACTCTGGGCATGCTCAGAAGGGGATAGCAAGGACTTTGTCCTAAAGACGTCTGCTCGCCGCTAACCAGTACTGGCTACAAAAGCAGAGCCTGGAGGAGCAGCAGTAATCCTCTGCACCATGTTAGATGGGGTGAGACGCTGGGACCGACGTCTAAGCTGAGCAGAGTCCACTGCAGCCGGAGACAAATGGGAGATCGCAGCAAGGACGGCTCGAGATTCCCCTTGTGCAGAAGCGGGAACTCAACCCCTAACACTCTAGGCCTGTGTTTGTTTGGGCTGCGTTGCTGGACTTGTGCGGGACTTTCAGCCCAAAAGGTATATATAGCGACCTACTGTTTATGTTGCTCCTGTTTCACACTGGACTTCTACGCTTAAGTGCCGTCTGCATTTCCATCCTTATGATTGCTGGACTTCTACACTTTAGTGCAGTGTGTGTGCTCATTTGTAACATCGCGAGACTGCCTCATTAAATACGGTGAGCTTACTCTCTTACTTTCTGCTGGATTCCTATGTTTAGTGCGTTGTGCACATCTACGTCAGTTTACTGTTGGACTGATTTATATTAGCGGACACGCCCCGCTCTTCACTCACTCGGGACATTTCCATATTGTGCTGTGTTTTCATTACAATTGCAGGAAGTGCTCTGCTAATTTTGCTTTATTTGCATTATTCCATATTGTGCTGTGTTTCGTTACAATTGCAAGAAGTGCTCTGCCAGCTTTGTTTTACTTGCATCATTCCATATTGTGCTGTTTCCGTTACCATTGCAGGAAGTGCTCTGTTTATTTTTGTCACACTTGTTTAATATACTTATTTGCTTCAACTTTGGTCTCAGTTTCATATTATCCCACGCAATCAGATTCCGTAGTACCCATATAATTATTACATACTCCTGTATATACAGTTGTGCTGAAAAGTTTACAAACCCCAGCAGAATTGTTGCTTTCTTGGCCTTTTTTCAGAGACTATGAATGATAAAACCAAAACTTTTTCTCCACTCATGGTTAGTGGTTGGGTGAAGCCATTTATTGTCTAACTACTGTGTTTTTCTCTTTTTAAATCATAGTGACAAAACCAAAACATCCAAATGACCCTGATCAAAAGTTCACATACCCTGGTGCTTTTGGCCTGATGATATGCACAGAAGTTGACACAAATGGGTTTGAATGGCTACTAAAGGTAACAACTTCACCTCTGACCTGTTTGCTTGTAATCAGTGTGTGAGCATAAAATCTGAGTGAGTTTCTGGGATCCAGACAGATTCTTGCATCTTTCATCCAGCCACTGATGTTTTTGGATTGTGAGTCATGGGGAAAACAAAAGAATTGTCAACAGATCTACGGGAAAAGTTAGTTGAACTGTATAAAACAGGAAAGGGATACAAAAAGATATCCAAGAAATTGATAATGCTATTCAGCAGCGTTTAAACTGTGATTAACAAATGGAAAATCAGGGGCTCTGCAAAAACAAAACCACCGTCAGGTAAACCAACAAAAATGTCATCCTCAACTGTCAGGAAAATTGTTTTGGATGCAAAGAAAAACCCACAAGTAACATCAGGTGAAATACTGGACTCTCTGAAAACTATCAGTGTGGCTGTTTCAAGAAGCACAATAAGGAGACACTCAAGGAAAAATGGGCTGCATGGTTGATTCGCTAGAAGAAAGCCATTACTGCGCAAATGCCACAAAGTATCTCACCTACAATATGCATAATCGCACAGAGACAAGCCTCAAAACTTCTGGAACAAGGTAATTTGGAATGATGAAACCAAAATTGAACTTTTTGGCCACAACCATAAATATTACATTTGGAGAGAGGTCAACAAGGCCTATGATGAAAGGAACACCATTCCTACTGTAAAGCACGGAGGTGGATCACTGACATTTTGGGGATGTGTGAGCTACAAAGGCACAGGAAACTTGGTCAAAGTTGAAGGAAAGATGAATGCAGCACGTTATCAATAAATACTGGAGGCAAATTTGCACTCATCAGCCCAGAAGCTGCACATGGGACATACTTGGATGTTCCAACATGACAACGATCCAAAACACAAGGCCAAGTCGACCTGTCATTTACTACAGTAGAACAAAGTGAAGGTTCGGGAGTGGCCATCTCAGTTTTCTGACCTCAATATTATTGAGCCACTCTGGGGAGATCTCAAGTGCGCAGTTCATGCTAGACAGCCCAGGAATTTACAGGAAATGAAGGCTTTTTGCCAAGAAGAATGGGCAGCTTTACCATCTGAGAAAATAAAGAGCCTCATCCACAACTACCACAAAAGACTTCAAGGTGTCATTGATGTAAGAGGGGGCAATACACGGTATTAAGAAATTAGGTATGTAAACTTTTGATCACGGTCATTTGGATGTTTTGGGTTGTCATTATGAGTTAAAAAGAGAAAACAGTAGTTTGACAATAAATGGCTTCACACAACCACTAACCATGAGTGGAGAAAAAGTTTTGGTGTTATCATTCATATTCTCTAAAAGAAGGCCAAGAAAGCAAAAATTCTGTATACAATGCACAGTATCACTCCTCTTGTCCTGTATATATACAATGCACAGTACCACTCCTCCTGTCCTGTATATGCACGGCACAGTATCACTCCTCCTGTCCTGTATATAAACACTGCACAGTACTACTTCTCCTGTCCTGTATACACTGCTCAAAAAATAAAGGTAACACTTCAACAACAACATGTAACTCCTAGTCAATCACACTTCTGTGAAATCAACCTCTCCAGTTATGAAGCAACCCCAATTGTGAATCAATTTCTCCTGCTGTTGTGCAAATAAAAGACAACAGGTAGAAATAATAGGCAATTAGCAAGACAACCTCTAGAAAGTAGCGGTTCTGCAGGGGAGTGACCACAAACCATTTCTCTGTACTCATCCTCTTTGGCTGTTGCTTTGGTCACTTTTGCATGTTGTCATTGCTCTCATCCCTAGAGGTGAAGTAGTGTGAGGTAGTGTTTACAACCCACAGAAGTTGCTCGGGTAGTGTAGCTCATCCAGGTTGGCACATCAATGTGAGCTGTGGCAAGAAGGGTAGCTGTGTCTGTCAGCACAGTGTCGAGAGCATGCAGCAGATACCAGGAGACAGGCCAGTACACCAGGAGACCTGATGAAGGGGCAATAGGAGTGCAACAACCCAGCAGCAGGACCACTACCTCTTCCTTAGTGCAAGGAGAAACAGGAGGAGCAGTGCCAGAGCCCTGCAAAATGACCTCCAGCAGGCCACTAACATCCATGCATCTGCTCAAACTGTAAGAAACAGACTCTGTGTTATGAAGGCCACGCGTCCACAAGTGGGTGTTATACTTACAACCCAACACTGTGCAGGGCGATTGGCATTTGCCAGAGAACACCAAGATTGGCAGATTCAACATTGGAGCCCTGTGCTCTTCACGGATGATAGCAGATTCACACTCAGTACTAGTGATGAGCGAGCATGCTCACCACTACTCAGTGCTCGCTCGAGATGCTCGGAGCTCGCCGAGTATTTCTGGGGTTTCTCGGCAGGAGCTCGGGTCCCCATCCTGCATGTTTGGCGCTCTTTAGAGAGCCAATGAACATGCAGGGATTGTCTGCCACACACTGTAATGTCGCAGCCATGTTGGTTGTGGCATTACAGTGATTGGCTGGCTGCACAGCGTCATCAGATCTATATCAGACCTGACGCCAACATGCTCGTCACAGTCTGCTCCGGAATCAGGCAGTGTTGGGAAAGTTGCTGCTGAGCTACGGAGAGATTTGATTGCTTCATACTTAGTGTAGGTATACCATATACAATACACATATCAATCTCAACTAACAGTCCTTCTGAGGACTAATAAAGCTGCACAGAGATCAGTGCTAGGCAGGCAGGCAGTGTATGTGGCAGACTGCAGTGTATATACCAAGAGGGTCCATTGCAGTTCTGTCTTCTGCTGCTGCTATTACAGATATTTGTAGGGTACACCTACAAAAAAATCCCATATACAGGTCATAAAGCAAAAAGACGTAAATAAAAAACCAAGAAAAAAGCTTTACATGAGACCAAGATACTAAAAATGTATAAATTTTATTGAATAAACATCATAAAAACATGGCACATACCACAAAACACAGAAAAAGGTGGGTAACCCAGGCACAATATACTAAGCAGTTTTATACCATTACGCACAATAAATGATACGGGCCATATACCTGCAAGGATAATTTGAATAGATGCCTGAAAGTGGCTACAATAATTTGAAATAAACCCAAATGGGATCAAGATAAAATCAAATATGTATGTTTATAGATGCAGGAAATGGCCACATATATAGAGGGAAAAGTCACATGTAATGCATACACAAATCATCGTGCAAGTCCGCATATCTGCAAAAAAGAACATACATGACCCATAGGAAACTACCATAAAGCGCCACAAAGAGGCTGCAAAGGTAAAAATAAACCCATATGGGGTCAAAGTAAGGTCAGGCATATATGTTCATAACTGCAGAGGATGCAGTTTCCTGCATCTATAAACATACATATTTGATTTTACCTTGATCCCATTTGGGTTTATTTCAAATTATTGTAGCCACTTTCAGGCATCTATGGTATTCTATATGTAGTTTATTCAAATTATCCTTGCAGGTATATGGCCCGTATCATTTATTGTGCATAATGGTATAAAACTGCTTAGTATATTGTGCCTGGGTTACCCACCTTTTTCTGTGTTTTGTGGTATGTGCCATGTTTTTATGATGTTTATTCAATAAAATTTATACATTTTTAGTATCTTGGTTTCATGTAAAGCTTTTTTCTTGGTTTTTTATTTACAGATATTTGTAGACATAGCCCCAGGTATCAGGGGCCAGGAATAATTTTTTTTGGATCTTAATCGTGATTATTTGCTGAAAAAGCCATCCAGAGAACACTGTTTTTCTGCTCCATTTGTTTGTTGGCACTGCAGAATACAGCTAGATCCTTTCCATATTACAGCGCTAAAAATCCAGCTATTTTAAACTGTGGTTTGTCCGTCACACGGATCACATACCAGTGCGCTCAAAATTCTGCCATTTCTGGCCTCTATTTAAATTCTGTTGCAGTGTCTTTGCGAAGATATTGACACCAGTTTGCTGAAAAAAATAGTTACCTACAGGCCAGCTATTTTAAAAAAGAGTTTGTCGGTCACACGGATTGCATCTCAGTGCGCTCAAAATTCTGCCATTTCTGGCCTCTATTTAAATTTTGTTGCAGTGTAATAGCGAAGTTATTGACACCAGTTTGCTGAAAAAAAATAGTTACCTACAGGCCAGCTATTTTAAACAGGGGTTTGTCCATCACATGGATCACATATCAGTCCACTCAAAATTCTGCCATTTCTGACCTACATTTAAATTTTGTTGCAAAGTTATTGATACCAGTTTGCTGAAAAAAATAGTTAATACACACTTAGGGCAGTGAATATTTAACGCAAATACCCAAAATGAAGAGACCCAAAAAATATGATAAAATCATATATTTTTATTAGAGTACAAAAAGATACTAAAACAATGGCTACATATCCATATTTCATCACAACATACCCCAAGGGGGCAAAACACAGACCATGAAAAGAGGGGTTCAAATCCAAAAAATATTTAATTCAAAGTAATTTTTCACATAAATGTGCACAGTGTCACCATAAATAATATATATGTAAACACACCTATCTACTGGGGCATGGGGGCTTAGCAGCAGACCACGGGCACTACCTCAGTTTTTTAAGGTAATCATGAGCTATACCTTTTTATGAATCTTTTTATCCCTGTAGTGATCGGCTTTAGGGCGCTTTTTTGGATATAATCAAACTATTTCAGTTGAATTGAGCACTTGCACTTTATATATAAAAACTGCTGTTTGGTTATCTATTATAATAGCAATTTAAAGGGATATTGTATTAGGAGCTGAGAGTTAGCTGTTTGGTGGGGTGATTTCCCAGTAGATAGGTGTTTACATATATATTATTTATGGTGACACTCTGTGCACATTTATGTGAAAAATTACTTTGAATGAAATATTTTTTGGATTTGAACCCCTCTTTTCATGGTCTGTGTTTTGCCCCCTTGGGGTATGTTGCGATGAAATATGGATATGTTTTAGCCATTGTTTTAGTATGTTTTTGTACAGTCATGGCCAAAAGTTTTGAGAATGACACAAATATTATATTTTCACATGATCTGCTGCCCTCTGGTTTTTATGTGTGTTTGACAGATGTTTTTATCACAGACAGAAATATAATAATTGCAAACATATGAGTAACAAAAGCTTATATTAACAGTTAGAATGAGTTAATGCAGCAAGTCAATATTTGCAGTGTTGACCCTTCTTCTTCAGGACCTCTGCAATTCTCCCAGGCATGCTCTCAATCAACTTCTGGACCAAATCCTGACTGATAGCAGTCCATTCTTGCACAATCAATGCTTTCATTTTGTCAGAATTTTTAGGTTTTTGTTTGTCCACCCGTCTCTTGATGATTGACCACAAGTTCTCAATGGAATTAAGATCTGGGGAGTTTCCAGGCCATGGACCCAAAATCTCTATGTTTTGTTCCCTGAGCCATTTAGTTATCACCTTTGCTTTATGGCAAGGTGCTCCATCATGCTGGAAAAGGCATTGTTGATCGCCAAACTGCTCTTGGAGGGTTGGGAGAAGTTGCTCTTGGAGGACATTCTGGTACCATTCTTTATTCATGGCTGTGTTTTTAGGCAAGACTGTGAGAGAGCCTATTCCCTTGGCTGAGAAGCAACCCCACACATGAATGGTGTCAGGATGCTTAACAGTTGGCATAAGACAAGACTGGTGGTAGCGCTCACCTTGTCTTCTCCGAATGAGGCGTTTTCCTGATGTCCCAAACAATCGAAAAGGGGATTCATCAGAGAAAATAACTTTACCCCAGTCCTCAGCAGTCCACTGCCTGTACCTTTTGCAGAATATCAGTCTGTCAATGATGTTTTTTCTGGAGAGAAGTGGCTTCTTTGCTGCCCTCCTTGAGACCAGGCCTTGCTCCAAGAGTCTCCGCCTCACAGTGCGTGCAGATGCACTCACACCTGCTTGCTGCCATTCCTGAGCAAGCTCTGCACTGCTGGTAGCCCGATCCCGCAGCTGAAACACTTTTAAGAGACGGTCCTGGCGCTTGCTGGTCTTTCTTGGGCGCCCTGGAGCCTTTTTGGCAACAATGGCACCTCTCTCCTTGAAGTTCTTGATGATGCGATAGATTGTTGACTGAGGTGCAATCTTTCTAGCTGCGATACTCTTCCCTGTTAGGCCATTTTTGTGCATTGCAATGATGACTGCATGTGTTTCTTCAGAGATAACCATGGTTAACAGAAGAGAAACGATGATGCCAAGCACCAGCCTCTTTTTAAAGTGTCCAGTGGTGTCATTCTTACTTAATCATGACAGACTGATCTCCAGCCATGTCCTCATCAACACCCACACCTGTGTTAATGGAGCAATCACTGAAAAGAGGTTAGCTGGTCCTTTTAAGGCAGGGCTGCAATGATGTTGAAATGTGTTTTGGGGATAAAGTTTATTTTCTAGCCAAATATTGACTTTCCACTATTCCACCAATAGGGGTGGGTCAGCTGTCCGTCTCGCACCCTATTATTCTAGGTATGTGTATTCTTTGCCATGTCTGTGATACTTACCTGTTTGCTATTTAGCTCATGATTTATGAATGTTGTTGTTTCAGACATGCCATTGCCTATATATTAATATATTTGGGTGGGTAGATGGACTCTGATCCCCTTTTCACGTTTTGATGCTGACACCACTGTGTCCGTCAGTTCCCCTGCGTGTTATGCACCTGTGCTATTTTTGTGTTATGCTATTTATCTAATAAAAGTGTTTTGGTGGAATAGTGGACTGTTTTTCTCTTTGTTTGTTGCTTTGCTATACAGTCTTCCTATCTATTTATCCCACGTCCATGTGTATTTCTTGTGATATGCTTCATAGATATACTATATACACATATGTGATGTTTGGGGTTGTTGCCATTTTTTACAAATATTGACTTTGCAAGTAATTGCTGTTAAGCTGATCACTCTTTATAACATTCTGGAGTATATGCAAATTGCCATTAGAAAAAGTGAAGCAGTAGACTTTGTAAAAATTAATATTTGTATCATTCTCAAAACTTTTGGCCATGACTGTACTCTAATAAAATTATATGATTTTATCATATTTTTTGGTTCGCTACATTTTGGGTATTTGAGTTAAATCTTCACTGCCCTAAGTGTGTATTGACATTGTAGAAGTACCAATTGAATAACTTTTTGGACACAATTGTGGTTTGAAAAAAATAGTTACCTACAGGCCAGTTATTTTAAACAGGGGTTTGTCCATCACACAGATCACATCTCAGTGCACTCAAAATTCTGACATTTCTGGCCTCCATTTAAATTTTGTTGCAGCATCTTAGTGAAGTTATTGACACCAGTTTCCTGAAAAAATAGTTACCTACAGGCCAGCTATTTTAAACAGGGTGCGAGAACTTGTGAAACTCCTAAAGTGAACCTGCAGGATCGCGGCAATGAACCTTCCCTTGGTGAGCTAACCTAGTGAGGACTGCCCCCTATACAGGGAGCGTCAGGGGCAGGCCCAGGGGAGACTATCACCGCAACGGCCGGTACCAAGAGTGGAACAGTAGGAGGCACAAGACAAGGAAACAGAGAGGGATGTCCTGAGGCTGGAAGGAGAGACCAGAGACAGCAGGGAGGATCTCCACTCGGTACGGAGGAGCAGATCAAGCAGACTACACAGGAGATGAATGGTGAAGCAGCTGGAGGCAGGCAAGGGCTGGAGCCGGTGAGCACTAAAGGAAAACACAAGAGCAGTAAGGTGAAGACACCATGGGAAAGTAGCTCAGGAATGTAACAAGGGGCAGGAAGCCAGAGGGTACAGAGACGCAGGGGAAAACAGGGACCTGAATCACAGAAATACACAAATGATAATCAGGTGTAGCCTACAGGAAGAGGCTGCTTGGTGTGCACCGCAGGACTTCCGGGTCAGGATCCTCCTGGAGCAAAGAAACCTGGGATGCGCGCGGCCACAGCCTCAGCTGCGTGATGTGCGCGTGCGCACACGACGAAACCCCGGGGCAGGCCGCGATACCGGAAGTAAGGGTACCGAGCGGCACGCGCCCACTACGGAGGCACCCCGGGACAGGTAAGTATGACGGGGTGCAAGGGGGAGTGGTGTGACACAGGGGCTTGTCCGTCACACGGATCACATCTCAGTGCGCTCAAAATTCTGCAATTTCTGGCCTCCATTTAAATTTTGTTGCAGTGTCTTATCGAAGTTATTGACACTAGTTTGCTGAAAAAATAGTTACCTACAGGCCAGCTATTTTAAACAGGGGTTTGTCTGTCACACAGATCACATCTCAGTATGCTCAAGATTCTGCCATTTCTGGCCTATATTTAAATTTTGTTGCAGTGTCTTACCAACTTATTGACACCAGTTTGCAAGGAATCATACAGGGTGATTACACACAGCCCAGCCTCATCTTATTCCAACGTGGATTGGGTTACAATGAGGAAGAGGAGGAGGAGGAAGAACAGGAGCTAGTTTCATGCGCTATTGTCACAATCCACATTTGGATCTGTGGCAGATCTCTCTCTGCATACTAAAACCTTTTTCCATTCAGGCCACTGGGGGTTAATCTCAGTCTTTTCCCCCGGTGGCCGCTGGTGTAATTACATTGCTGCTGACTTGTCAGGAGAAGGTGGAGACCACTCCCACCATCCTTTAAAAGGTCTCCTGAGGCTTCAGCTGACTGTTGGTGATATTTCTACCATTTGGAGACCAACCAAGCTGGAGTCAGGAGCTTGCTGAGAGCAGTTGTACTTCAGTTGCTTCCCTCATCTGGTGCTTTGCTCTGCTGTGTGGTGCATTACAGCAGAGAAAGCTAAGTTTCATTGTTTAGTTGGTTTAACCTCTTAGTGTCTGTCTTTCCTTCCTTTTGTTGTTTTGGTGTAGCTCCCTTTATTCCCTGTCTCACCTCCTGGGGAGGGGTTTGGGGGGTTTAGCCCAGGGCTAAACAGGAGACAGGGACAGGTCGGTGACTTGGGCCTCACTACCTCTAAGTGTACTCCCAAGTTAAGGAAAGACAGGGCCCTTCCTTAGCCTTAGTGGCAATTCAGGGGCCCAGTTTCCTCGTCCCCTTTATTTCTACAACTGCCCCGTGACAGCTATAGACGATACTACCTCCACAACTGTCATACCGTCTGTTCAGCATGGATGGCCTGAGGACAGGGAGGAGGAGAGCATGGTCAGTCGTCCTCTTGGTGAGGACACTGAAGTCTTGCCTGTTAGCAGTCTGGCATGTATGGCTGAATTTATGTTACACTGCATTTCCTGTGACCCTCACGTTCGCAAAATTTTGGGTGACAGTCATTACTGGTTGGTGACACTTCTAGACCCAAGCTACAATGAGATCTCTATCTCTCTTATTACTGAGGCGTACAGGTCTACTAAAATGGGGCAGTACCAGAAGGCCCTTGTTATGGAATTATTAAAAAAGTCACAGTTCCTTAGACAACCAAGGAGTACAGGCGAGAGAGACACAACTCCAATACGACAGAGGCAGAGGAACAATATCAAAGTTCTGGGAGAGTTTTCTCAGACCCTCCCATCGCACAGGCCATGAGGCGTGGGGTACTCGCACAAGGAGTGCAAAGTTTTGGAAGATGGTGAGGAAGTACTTTGCTGACCGTACCAACGTCCTCCGTGAGTCATCTGTGACTTATAATTATTGGGTATCCAAGCTGGACACGTGTCATGAACTGGCTCTCTACACCTTGAGGTCCTGGCCTGCCCTGCCACTAGTGTTTTGTCAGAGCAGGTTTTTAGTGCCGCTGGTGGAAATATAACTGATAAGTGCATCTGCCTGTCAACTGAAAATGCTGACAGGCTGACTCTTACAAAAATGAACAAGGGATGGATTGGGCCAGACTTCTCAACACCACTTTATGATAGCAGCGTAACAAACTCTAATCCAGTTTATTTTTTTTGGGAGGTCTATTCCCATGTACTTCTTCACACTCACACATGGGTATATACTTCCTGATTTGGGCTATTTGCTGTTTTCCTCCTCCTCCTCATCCTCATCATCCACCACCACCACTATATCACCAGGGTGACCGTGGTCCATGATGCAACACCCACATAATTTTTTTAAGGGTATTTATGATGCCCGTCACCAAAATTTTTATACAGTATGTTGATGTATACCCCCCAGGGGTGAATGGGCATGGGCATTACAAGTATAGGCGACCCTTTCCTTTGTAATGAGAACAGATTTTTATGAGACCCTCTGTTAGGGATCGAGTTCCCACTGCTGCACAAGGGGAATCTCGAGCCATCCCCGCTGCGGTCCCCCATCCGTCTCCGGCCACAGTGGAGCCTGCTCAGCAGAGACGTCGGTCCCAGCGTCTCACCCAGTCTAATACTGTGCAGAGGATGACTGCTGCCTCCCCAGTTCCTGCAGGTCAGGGGCAAGCAGACATAGTTGGGACTAAGTCCTGTGTTTTCCCTTCTGAGCATGCTAAGGGTAAGATCTCTCATAGGAGATCAGGGGTCACATGGTCGGGTACTGCAGCGACTCCCATTGGTCCTCCAGGAAGGTCCTGAAGCTGCTTTAGTTCTGGAGCAGCTTTCCCATTGGTCCTTTCCTGGAAGGTCCTGTAGCTGCTACTATAAAAGGTGTGCATGACTGCACGGCCGTGCGCTAGTATCAAATCTGTTATGTGCTTGCGCCAGTGTGGTCATGTATGCATGTTGTTAGGTCCGGCTGAAATAAGCCCCTAGAATACCGGCACCTCCGGTGAGGAGATTGTATGCACGTGTTCAGGGCTCGGCTGAAAACGCCATTAGAATACCGGCTACTCCGGAGAGGAGATTATTGCTTGTGTTCTGATTGCATGACCACAGACTGCAATCCGTTTATCAGTCATCTGTGTCCCCTGAGTCTGACAGGACACAGTCTTTGTCACAGCGGCTCTGTGAAGTAACAGAGTCCACTTATACTGCCATATAGCGCTACAGATTTTAGTTAGCGACTCTGTGGAATAACGGTTTGCCCATATCGCCATATAGTGCTACGGCGTTTACATCTGCAACTCTGCGGGATAACAGAGTTCGCTCATTCTGCCTATTTGCGCCATCTTACTAGCAGCAGGCTCTGCCTGCACGGTGGACCCCGGACTGCGAACGCACCTCTCCTTAATATCTATTAGGTGCGTTCCGCAGGCCCCTAACACCCTCTTCCACGTCTCTTTATCCACCACCATTATATCACCAGGGTGACCGTGGTCTGTGATGCAACACCCACATAATTTTTTAAATGGTGTTTATGATGCCCGTAACAAAAATTTTTAATACAGTATGTGTCACGAAGTGACTGTCCTGGTGTGACGCGACCCGACGGTTGGTCGGTCGCCAGACGGCAAAACAAACAAGGGAACACCGGGGACTGTTATGTTTTGGTAGCTGAGGAGGGCAGAAGCAAAAAACCGCAAAGGCAGCCAAACACCAGAGAGGTTGGTATCTAATAGGTTGCAGACCCCTAAACTAACCGCACAATTAGAAGCAGCTGTGGGACGTTCCTACGGTGTCCTTGACACCTCGTCACAGCCGGAGAGATTAGCTACCCCTGTAGATGGAAAGAGGAAAGCTAACTGCCCCGAAGTAGAGCCCCAAAGTATTAGGAAGCCCCCAAACATATAATGGCGGTTAGACAAGAGGAAAACACGAACACAGACAGAAAATAGAATGAGCAAACGCTGGGGCCCAAATCTGTCTAGATTTGATAGTATAGGAGAGAATACTGTCTGCAACCCAACAAAACCCTAGAAAAAATTCCAACACTTCTGATTCCAAAAATGTTGAGACCACACGGTCTCGACCACCTATATCAGATCTCTGGTGTGAACACGCAGCTACCCAGCAGTAAAATATCACAGGAACTGAGCACAAGTGCAAATACAAAAAGAGAACAGACCAGCACAAGCCCCCCAAAGGGGACCCGGCTGAACTCAAAAGCAAGGCAGCAATAACAAGGGAAAGCAAACCACAGAAAAAAAAACAGAAAGTAACTTATCTGAATGATAGCAGGAGACAGCAGGAAAGCAAGCTGAATTCCAACCTAGACCAGGAAGTAACAATTGATCACCGGCAAGGATCATGGGAGGCCAGCTCACTTATATCAGGCCAGTCCGTCCCACCTGATAACCAATTATCAATTGCAGGTGGTGAACTCTTGCTGTTCAACATAGGTTCAATACCCTCAGCAACCACCAGAGGGAGCATCAGCTCCAAAGTCGTCTCCAACGCGTTCACAACAGGGGACACATTTACAACGGTGCTCTGCTGCATCCACAGGAGAAGAAAGGGTAGGATGTAGAAGGACGGCAGAGACAGTAGCCCCCGGGCTGCACCCCTCACACAACTGATCCCAGCTGACTAATTCCCTGGACCACCAATCTATGACCGGGTTGTGTTTTTTTCAACCAAGGGAGGCCTAACACAATGGGTGTTGGCATTCCCCCCAAGATGTAGCATGACAGGGACTCTTCGTGATGAGTCCCTATACACAGGTATATATCATCTACGACTTGGGTCACCCTCCCCTGGCTGAGAGGGACAGAGTCAATGGCCTGGACACTTAGGGTTTTGTTAGCGTCCTACACCTCAGGCCATGGGCTGGACAAAGTGAGTATCCACCAAATTGACTCCTGCTCCACTGTCCACAAGCACCGGTGTTGTGAATGGACTTGAAATGAGTTCTGAGCAGAGGCTCCCTCTGGTGGTTACAAGCGGTACTGGACTGTCCAGTGATGATTGTGAGGAGTGGGAATCAGGTGTTACTGACTGGTCTTATATAAGGGAGTCGCCTTCCCATCAGGGTTGCCGGTGATCAATTGTTCTGGTCTCACTCCATGATTCCTGTTTCCCTTGTAGCCTGCTGTGTCGTGTCTGCATCTCCTGCTAACAGATAAGACATTTTCTTCTTTTTGTTTTTGTGCTTTGTTTTTGCATTTTGTCCTGCACTTCCGTGGGGGCCTTCTGGGTCCCCTCCGGGGGCTTTTGCCCTCTCAGTTTAGTTCAGCCACTGATGTTTGTACTTTTGCTTTTTCCAGTTTCTTCAGTGGCTGCTGTTTTGGTTTTGTTGCACCAGAGAACTAATTTAGGTGGTGGAGGTCGTGTGATCTCAGGTGTTTTTGAAATTAGTAGAGTTGGTGCTTTGCAGGGTTTTTTGGGATTGCAGTAAGTACCCTTCCTATCCTTTTCTATTTAGATAGTTTGGGCCCCAACGTTTGCTCATACTATTTTCTGTCTGTGTCAGTATTTCTTCTTGTCTAACAGCCATTACATGTTTGGGGGCTTTCTATGTTCTTTGGGGATCTGCTCCGGGGCAGATAGCTTTCCTATTTCTATCTTTAGGTGTAGTTAGTTTCTCAGGCTGTGACGACGCGTCTAGGACCAACGTAGGAACGCTCCACGGCTGCCTCTAGTTGTGGTGGTTAGTCAGGGTACTGCAATCTCATAGATTCCAACTTCTCTTGTGTATTGCATTTTTTACCTGCACTCCTCAGTTACCGAAACATAACAGTATCACCGGCCAAAAATTTAAAGTTGTATGGTACTCACAGAAGGGAAAAATATTGTGAAAGAAAAAACGGTTGTCAGAGATATTTTTCTGTTTGTTGCATTTTTTTTTCCCTCTGTATCTCTGGGTGCTGGGGAGGATTTTTTTTTCTCTCAATGGAGTTTGCACAGTTGTCTGGCCGTGTGGATCAGCTTGCCACTGAGGTTCGGAGTATTGCTACCTATCTTGCTAGGTTGCCTGTTGTGGAACCTAGGATTCCCATGCCAGATTTGTTTTTGGGGGATCGAGCTAAGTTTCAGAATTTCAAAAATAATTGTAAATTGTTTTTTGCCTTAAAATCTAAGTCCTCAGGGAACGCAGCGCAGCAGGTTCAAATTGTCATCTCTCTCCTGCGCGGCGATCCTCAGGATTGGGCTTTTTCCCTGACACCTGGGGATCCTGTTTTGAGTGATGTTGATGCATTTTTTCAGGCTTTGGGGTTATTGTACGATGAGCCTAATGTCACTGATCAAGCTGAAAAAGCCTTGTTGGCATTAAGTCAGGGGCTTGAGGACGCTGAGTTATACTGTCAGAGATTCCGTAGGTGGGCAGTCCTGACCAAGTGGAATGACGACGCTTTGGCGGCCCTTTTTCGGAAGGGTCTGTCAGATAATGTAAAGGATGTTATGGTGGGATTCCCTGTCCCCTCTGGTCTCAATGATTCTATGTCATTAGCGATTCAAATTGACAGACGTTTGCGTGAGCGGAGAAGTATGCGTGGAATAGTGTTGCCTTGTGAACCTGCTTATGAATCCATGCAGTGTGATAGAGTGATGTCTGGGGCACAGCGTCATGAGTTTCGAAAGCGCAATGGGTTATGTTTCTACTGTGGTAATGCCTCTCATGCTATTTCAGTCTGCCCTAAGCGGGGAAGACGTTTTGCACTCTCAGTTGTCTTGGGTAGTGTTCAGACTAAGTTTTTATTAACTGTCACTCTGATATGCTCTCTGTCCTCATTTTCTGCTCAGGCTTTCGTTGATTCTGGAGCAGCTATTAACCTGATGGATTATGATTTTGCTAAACGTTGTGGGTTTACCTTGATACCCCTACAGAAGTCTATTCCCCTACTGGGGATCAATTCTACCCCTTTGGCTGAGAATAAACCTCAGTTCTCTACTCAGGTGATAATGAGGGTGGAACCTGATCATCAGGAGAGCTGCAAATTTTTGGTTCTGTATAATCTGCATGACATTATCGTACTGGGTTTCCCTTGGTTACAGTCTCATAATCCTGTTTTGGATTGTAAAACTGTGTCTGTAACCAGTTGGGGCTGCCAATGTGTTAATACCAACACTCCTGTTTTTTTCTGCCTCCCCCCAGGCTCAGGATGTTCCTGACTTTTTGATTGATTTTTCTGATGTGTTTAGCGAAAGTAAATCTGCATCCTTGCCTCCCCATAGGAGCTATGACTGCGCTATTGAATTAGTGCCTGGTAGTAAATTCCCTAAAGGTCGCCTTTTTAACTTGTCTGTACCTGAACATGACGCTATGCGGTCTTATATCAAGGAGTCATTGGAGAAGGGTCATATCAGACCATCCTCTTCACCCTTAGGTGCCGGTTTTTTCTTTGTGGCCAAAAAGGATGGTTCATTAAGGCCGTGTATTGATTATCGTCTTTTGAACAATATTACTGTGAAATATCAATATCCGTTACCCTTGATTTCTGACCTGTTTTCCAGGGTGAAAAATGCTACTTGGTTTACCAAGCTTGACCTCAGGGGGCATATAACCTTATTCGCATTAAGCACGGGGATGAATGGAAGACGGCATTTAATACCCCTGAGGGGCATTTTGAGTACCTTGTGATGCCCTTTGGGCTCACTAATGCTCCTTCTGTCTTCCAGTCCTTCATGAATGACATTTTCAGGGATTTTGTGGATAAATTTCTGATTGTTTATTTGGATGATATCTTGATTTTTTCCAATGACTGGGACTCTCATGTGAAACATGTTCGAACTGTATTCCAGATTTTGAGAGAGAATGCTCTGTATGTGAAGGGATCAAAGTGTCTTTTTGGCGTACAGAGGATCTCATTTTTGGGATTCATTTTGTCCCCATCTGTTATTGAAATGAACCCGGTCAAGGTTCAGGCCATCTGTGATTGGGTCCAACCTTCTTCATTAAAGGCTCTTCAAAGATTTTTGGGTTTTGCCAATTTTTATCGTAAATTTATTGGTAATTTCTCGGTTATTGTTAAACCTTTAACTGATTTGACCAAAAAGGGTTCTGATGTGGTGAATTGGCCTCCTGAGGCAGTCTCTGCATTTCAGGAACTTAAGCAGAGATTCACTTCTGCTCCTGTTCTACGGCAGCCTGATGTTTCTCTACCATTTCAGGTGGAGGTTGATGCCTCTGAAATTGGGGCAGGTGCCGTTTTGTCCTAAAGAGATCCAGAGACCTCTAAAAGTAACCCTTGTGCCTTTTTCTCTCGAAAATTTTCTCCTACTGAACGTAATTATGACGTGGGTAATCGGGAGTTATTGGCCATGAAGTGGGCTTTTGAAGAGTGGAGACATTGGCTGGAGGGAGCCAAACATCAGGTGGTGGTCCTTACGGACCATAAGAATCTGGTTTATCTGGAATCTGCCAAGCGACTTAATCCTAGACAGGCCAGGTGGGCCTTGTTTTTCACACGTTTTAATTTTGTGGTTTCATTTCTTCCTGGCACTAAGAATGTTAAGGCGGATGCCCTCTCGAGGAGTTTCCTGGCGGACTCTCCTGAGTTATCTGATCCTTCTGTTATTTTGAAAGAGGATATAGTTCTTTCCGCCATCTCGCCCAATTTGAGACTGGCTCTGGAGGGGTGTCAGGAGGATAAGCCCGAGCGCTGCCCTGTTGGGAAATTGTTTGTCCCGGACCAGTGGAAAAAGAGTGTGATGTCTGAGATTCATTGTTCCGCGCTGGCCGGTCATCCCGGAATTTTTGGTACCAGAGACTTGGTTAGTCGGTCCTTTTGGTGGCCTACCTTGTCTCGTGATGTCAGGGAATTTGTGCAGTCCTGCGGGACTTGCTCTCGCTCCAAGCCTTGCTCTCGCTCTAGTGGTTTGTTGATGCCATTGCCTGTGCCCAAGAGACCATGGACCCATATCTCTATGGATTTCATTTCCGACCTCCCTGTTTCTCAGAGAATGACCGTCATCTGGGTGATTTGTGATAGGTTTTCCAAGATGATACATCTTGTGCCATTACCTAAGTTGCCTTCCTCCTCTGAATTGGTGCCTTTGTTCCTTCAGCACGTGGTTCGTTTACACTGCATTCCTGAGAACATTGTGTCTGACAGAGGAGTCCAGTTTGTTTCAAGATTTTGGAGGGCCTTTTGTTCTAAACTTGGTGTTCAATTGTCTTTCTCCTCGGCGTTTCATCCTCAGACCAATGGTCAAACTGAGAGAACAAACCAGACATTGGAGACTTATCTAAGATGCTTTGTGTCTGCTGATCAGGATGACTGGGTCTCTTTTTTGCCTTTGGCTGAGTTTGCTCTTAATAATAGGGCTAGCTCTGCCACTTTGATGTCTCCATTTTTCTGCAATTTTGGGTTTCACCCTCAATTTTCTTCAGGACAGACGGAGGCTTCTGTCTGTCCAGGTGTTGACTCTGTTGTGGAGCGTATGCAACAGATTTGGGACCAGGTAGTGGAGAGGTTGTCCCTCTCTCAGGAGAGGGCCCAGCGGTTTGCTAACCGGCATAGGACTGATGGTCCTCGGTTTAAAGTGGGGGACTTGGTCTGGTTGTCCTCAAAAAATATTCCTATGAGAGTGGCATCTCCTAAATTTAAGCCTAGGTTCATTGGACCTTATAAGATCATGGAGATTCTTAATCCTGTTTCTTTTCGTTTGCTTCTTCCAGGGACATTTAAGATCCATAACGTGTTCCACAAGTCCTTGTTGAAGAGGTTTGTTGAGCCAGTAGTTCCTACTACTGTGCCTCCTGACCCTGTTTTGGTTGAGGGCAATCTGGAGTATGTGGTTGAGAAAATATTGAATTCTCGTTTTTCTAGACGGAAACTCCAGTATTTGGTTAAGTGGAGAGGTTATGGTCAGGAAGACAATTCTTGGGTGTTTGCTTCGGACATCCATGCTAGGAGACTCATCCGTGCGTATCATAGAACTCATCCTGACCGACCTGGTTGCTCAAGTGAGGGTTCGGTGACCCCTCCTCAAAGGGGGGGTACTGTTGTGAATGGACTTGAAATGAGTTCTGAGCAGAGGCTCCCTCTGGTGGTTACAAGCGGTAATGGACTGTCCAGTGATGATTGTGAGGAGTGGGAATCAGGTGTTACTGACTGGTCTTATATAAGGGAGTCGCCTTCCCATCAGGGTTGCCGGTGATCAATTGTTCTGGTCTCACTCCATGATTCCTGTTTCCCTTGTAGCCTGCTGTGTCGTGTCTGCATCTCCTGCTAACAGATAAGACATTTTCTTCTTTTTGTTTTTGTGCTTTGTTTTTGCATTTTGTCCTGCACTTCCGTGGGGGCCTTCTGGGTCCCCTCCGGGGGCTTTTGCCCTCTCAGTTTAGTTCAGCCACTGATGTTTGTACTTTTGCTTTTTCCAGTTTCTTCAGTGGCTGCTGTTTTGGTTTTGTTGCACCAGAGAACTAATTTAGGTGGTGGAGGTCGTGTGATCTCAGGTGTTTTTGAAATTAGTAGAGTTGGTGCTTTGCAGGGTTTTTTGGGATTGCAGTAAGTACCCTTCCTATCCTTTTCTATTTAGATAGTTTGGGCCCCAACGTTTGCTCATACTATTTTCTGTCTGTGTCAGTATTTCTTCTTGTCTAACAGCCATTACATGTTTGGGGGCTTTCTATGTTCTTTGGGGATCTGCTCCGGGGCAGATAGCTTTCCTATTTCTATCTTTAAGTGTAGTTAGTTTCTCAGGCTGTGACGAGGCGTCTAGGACCAACGTAGGAACGCTCCACGGCTGCCTCTAGTTGTGGTGGTTAGTCAGGGTACTGCAATCTCATAGATTCCAACTTCTCTTGTGTATTGCATTTTTTACCTGCACTCCTCAGTTACCGAAACATAACACACCGGTATTCCCTCAGTTACCCCGCAAATCACCACTTCAGCGGACAGGGTACACTGAGGGGAAGAAATGGAGGAAATATACACTCCTTGGTCGCCTCCCTCCACACGACCAGGGGGACGCAGCTTCTTAGATGGTACAGGTATCTTGGCGCGAGCTGGGCAGACACCGATAAAATGACTAGTCTGCCCACAGTATTATTATTATTATTTATTTCTATAGCACCATTGATTCCATGGTGCTTTACATGAGAAGGGGTTACATACAAATTACAGGTATCACTTACTGTAAACAAACTAACAATGACAGACTGATACAGAGGGGAGAGGACCCTGCCCTTTCGGACTTACATTCTACAGGATTGTGGGGAAGGAGACAGCAGGTTGGTGGGTCGCAGCAGTTCCGGTGTTGGTTGAGGTGATATCTCCGGTAGTGGTGAGGAGGTAGCAGGGTCATTGCAGGCTGTAAGCTTTCCTGAAGAGGTGGGTTTTCAGGTTCCGTCTGAAGGATCCGAATGTGGTTGATAGTCGGATGTGTTGGGGCAAAGAATTCCAGAGGATGAGGAATATTCGGGAGAAGTCTTGGAGGCGGTTGGGTGAGGAGCGAATAAGTGTGGAGGAGAGAAGGAGGTCTTGGGAGGATCGGAGATTACGTGAGGGAAGATATCGGGAGATTAGTTCAGAGATATATGGAGGAGACAGGTTATAGATGGCCTTGTAGGTCTGTATTAGTAATTTGAACTGAATACGCTGAGGGAATGGGAGCCAGTGAAGAGATTTGCAGAGGGAGTAGCGAGGAGACAGATGAATTAGTCGGGCAGCAGAGTTAAGGATGGACTGGAGTGGTGCGAGGGTGTTAGCAGAAAGGCCAGAGAAAAGGGTGTTGAAGTAGTCGAGGCGGGAGATGATGAGGGCGTGCACAATCATTTTAGTAGATTGAGGGTTGAAGAAAGGACGGATTCTGGAAATATTTTTGAGCTGGAGGCGACAGGAGGTAGAAAGAGCTTGGATGTGCAGTTTGAAGGACAGCACAGAGTCAAGGGTTACTCCGAGGCAGCGGATGTCGTTAATTGTGATAGATAGGTCAGGTAAGGAAGATCTGTGGGATGGGGGAAAGATGATGAGTTCAGATTTGTCCACGTTGAGTTTGAGGAAGCGGGAGGAGAAGGAGTAAAAACATGCCCTGACACCACGACGAACCGCAGGCAGCCCCGTTTGGGAAGCAACTCCTCCCGCCTGCAGGGGAACGTCAGCCTGCACCGGTATGTATTCATCCCTAGCAAGGACAACAGGGGGCAAATTTGGCGTATGCCTCTCCCTGAGGCATCTATCCACCCGGATGGCAAGGGACATGGCGGCCTCCAGCGACCTGGGGTCGGCATACTGCACCAGAGTATCCTGCAACCTTGGAGACAGACCCTGCATAAAATGACTCCTAAGAAGAGGGTCATTCCACCTCGTGTCAGTGGCCCACCTCCTAAACTCTGAACAGTACTCCTCAGCCGGCCGGCCCCCCTGCTTGATCTTACGGATATGATGATTCCCACCCGCTGTTCCTTACTCCCTGATGAACGAGGGCGGAGCCTGAAGTACAACTTGCAGGCCTCCTGAAAAACCAAAAATGTATCTCTTCCTCCAGAAAACTTGTCAGGGAGAGATATCTTGGGTTCTGGTTGAGCCTGCACCTGAGCCGAGGCCCAGTACCCCAACAACTGCTGCAGCTGCTGCACCACCTCACCACGCAGACCCTTAAGCTCATCGGTGAGGGTCTGAAGCAGTTGGACAAAGGCCTGCATTTGGGCCATGGCTCACCAGAGAAAAAAAATGTGCGGTTGGTGATAATGTCACGAAGTGACTGTCCTCGTGTGACGCGACCTGACGGTTGGTCGGTCACCAGACGGCAAAACAAACAAGGGAACACCAGGGACACAATTACAATGGTGGGCCCTGCGATAGGGAATGAGGGAAATGGACACCTCCTGCACTCACCTAAGTCTGTGCCCTGATCTCCCTATCGTCCCTATACGGGTTCTTTCACCCCGTCGCCGAGCAGGATACCTTAAACCCTCACAAGCCCTGCACTAATCTCTATGTAGGGAGCAGGCCAGTGAGAGCACTAGTCACACCACTGCACTAATACAAAAGGAAAGAAAAGACAGACACCACAGGGAATGGGGAATAAAAATACAACACAACTTTCTCTGCTGCAATGCACCACACAGCAGAGTAAGACACCAGATCACAGGATTCAGCAGCAGCACCAGAAAGCTCCTGAATCCAGCTTGGTTGGTCTCCAAAGAGGAAGTGTATCACCAACAGTCAGCTGATGCATCAGGTGACCTTTTAAAGGATGGTGGGAGTGGTCACCACCTGCATCAGCAAACTCAGCAGCAATGTAATTACACCAGCGGCCACCGGGGAAAACACTGACCTTAACCCCCGATAGCCTGAAAGGAAAAAAGTTTTAATAAGAAAAGCAAAATCTGCCACAGATCCAAAAATGGATTGTGACAGTATGTTGATGTATACCACCAAGGGGTAAATGTTTGTCAGCCCATACAGTTAGTGCATGGGCATTACTAGTATAGGAGACCCTTTCCTTTGTAATGGGAACATATTTTTTTATGAGGCCCTCCTCCACGTCTCTTCCAAGGGGCATTGGAATGCCTCAAAATTATTGGCAGCCCTTGCATTCACTGCATAGGCAAACACTGTAGGATACCCGCTCCTTTGTAATGGGAACATATTTTTATGAGGCCCTCCTCCACCACTCTTCAAGGGGTATTGGGGTGAGTCTAAATTTGGGCCAGGTGTTGCATTCACTGCATAGGCAAACAGTATGGGAGTATCAACTTCATAATAATGAGAACATTGCTTTCAGGTGTGCCTCCTGTAAGTCTCTTCAAAGGGATATTGGGGTGCATACATATTGGGAGCAGGGCAGGCCTTGCATTCACTGCATAAGCAAACAGTATGGGAGTACCAACTTCCTAATAATGGGAACATTGCTTTCAGGAATCCCTTCTGTACGTCTGTTCAAAGGGTTATTGGGGTCAGGGCCGGCGTAAGCACACGACATACCCGGGCAACTGCCGGGGCCCTGAGCCGGCGGGGGGCCCACTCACCCTTGGGCACCCTGGCACTCAGAGGCGTATCTAGGGGGGCGCAGTCGGACCGCCTAATGCGGCGGTCCGCAGTGTCTCCCCTGGCGGCTGTATTCTGCCGCCCCCTAGACTGGGAATCGGCTGTTCTCAGTGTCACAAGGCACAAAGAAGCTGCAGCGCGCCGGCTCGCAGAGTCCAGTGAACAAGTGTACTTGCGTCTTTCAGACGCGAGTACAACTGAAGCCGACGTCAGCAGCATGTTCATGTCATGTGATCGCGCTGCTGAAGTCACTTTCCGGCAGGCAGAAGAGAGCAGAAGATCTGTTGTAAGTGCTCCTGCCTCGTGTGTCTGTGGAGCTGCAGATTCAGCGTAGAAGGGGGATGATTTATTCTTTGCTTATGTGTGGGTGGAATTCCTACTTTGTTGAGGGGATCTATTCTGTGTGAGGGGGATTATTCAGTGTGGAGGGGGGATTCAGTGTGGAGGGGGGATTTATTATTTGTGTGGAGGGGGGTTTATTCTGTGTGTTGGGGGTTTATTCAGTGTGAGGGGGATTTATTATTTGTGTGGAGGGGGATTATTCAGTGTGGAGGGGGTATTTATTATTTGTGTGGAGGGGGGATTCAGTGTCGAGGGGGTATTTATTTGTGTGGAGGGGGATTATTCTGTGTGTTGGGGGGATTATTCAGTGTGAGGGGGATTTATTATTTGTGTGGGGGTGCATTATTCTGTGTGTTGGGGGATTATTCAGTGTGAGGGGGATTTATTATTTGTGTGGAGGGGAGATTATTCAGTGTGGAGGGGGATTTATTATTTGTGTGGAGGGGGATTATTTAGTGTGGAGGGGGTATTTATTATTTGTGTGGAGGGGGGATTATTCTGTGTGTTGGGGGATTATTCAGTGTGAGGGGGATTTATTATTTGTGTGGGGGGATTATTCAGTGTGAGGGGGATTTATTATTTGTGTGGAGGGGGATTATTCAGTGTGGTGGGGGATTTATTATTTGTGTGTAGGGGGGATTATTCTGTGTGTTGGGGGATTATTCATTGTGAGGGGGATTTATTATTTGTGTGGAGGGGGATTATTCAGTGTGGAGGGGGATTTATTATTTGTGTGGAGGGGGATTATTCAGTGTGGAGGGGGGATTTATTATTTGTGTGGAGGGGGGATTATTCTGTGTGTTGGGGGATTATTTAGTGTGAGGGGGATTTATTATTTGTGTGAAGGGGGGATTATTCAGTGTGGAGGGGGTATTTATTATTTGTGTGGAGGGGGGATTATTCTGTGTGTTGGGGGATTATTCAGTGTGAGGGGGATTTATTATTAGTGTGAAGGGGGGTTATTCAGTGTGAAGGGGGATTAGGGTTAGGGGGGGTGAGTAGAGGGGGGCGCAAAACTGAATTCTTGCCCCGGGTGCCAGAAAACCTAGATACACCTCTGCCGGCGCCCGTTAGCGGAGGAGAGCGGTGTTAGCGCCGCCACTGGGGCCCCCCCGCTTGCTCAGGGCCCCGGCAGCCGGCACAATACTTACCTCTCCCCGTGCCTCCGCAGCTCCGGTGTCTTCCGCAGCTCTGCACTGTGATGTCTCAGGTCAGAGGGTGCGATGACGTCTTTCCACAGCGCCCTTTCCTGAGCAGTAACAGTGCAGAGCGCAGCACAGTGCAGAGGAGAGCTCCATATTTTGTATGGAGCATTATATGGGGACCAGTATCCTGTATGGAGCAATTTATGTGGTCCAGTATTCTGTATGGAGCATTATTTGGGGTCCAATATTCTTTATGGAGCATTATATTTGGCCCATAATATTGTATGGAGGACTATACTGTCCGGTCTGTTCTGTGTGTTGTGAGGATTAAGCGGTTTCTGAGCTATTGTAGAATTTACAATAGATATCACTCGTGTAATGTAAGAAGTGAAATCTTTGGTCTTGTACTATACCCATATTTCTCTGCAGTATCGGAGCATCATGAATCGTGGTCTGTGTTAAAGGGGCCCACTGAGACTCTTTCGCCCGGGGGCCCATAAAAACCTGGAGCCGGCCCTGATTGGGGTGCATCCAAATTTGGGGCAGGCCTTGCATTCACTTCATGGGCAAACAGTATGGGAGTACCAACTTCCTAATAATGGGAGCAATACTTTCAGGTGGCCATCCTGTACGTCTTTTCAAAGGGTTATTGAGGTGCGTCCAAATTTGGGGCAGGCCTTGCATTCGCTGCATAGGCAAATGGTATGGGAGTACCAACTTCCTAATAATGGGAACATTGCTTTCAGGTGGGCCTACTGTACGTCTCTTCAAAAGGGTATTGGGGTGCATCCACATTTGTTGCAAGGTGGGCCTTGCATTCAATGCATACGCAAACAGTATGGCAGTACAAACTTCCTAATAATGGTAACATTGCTTTCAGGTGGGCCTACTGTACAAATACCTTCATTGGGGTGCATCAACATTTGTTGCAGGGCAGGCCTTGCATTCACTTCATGGTCAAACAGTTTGGGAGTACCAACATCCTAATAGTGGAAACAATGCTTTCAGGTGGCCATCCTGTATGTCTGTTCAAAGGGTTATTGGGGTGCGTCCAAATTTGGGGCAGGCCTTGCATTCACTTCATGGGCAAACAGTATGGGAGAGCCAACTTCCAAATAATGGGAACAATGCTTTCAGGTGACCATCCTGTATGTCTGTTCAAAGGGTTATTGAGGTGCATCCAAATTTGTTGCAGGGGAGGCCTTGCATTCACTTCATGGGCAAACAGTATGGGAGTACCAATTTCCTAATAATGGGAACAATGCTTTAAGGAGGCCCTTCTGTACATCTGTTCAAAGGGTTATTGGGGTGTGTCCAAATTTGGGGCAGGCCTTCCATTCACTGTATGGGAAAAAAGTATGGGAGTACCAACTTCCTAATAATGGGAACAATGCTTTCAGGTGGCCATCCTGTACGTCTGTTCAAAGGGTTTCTGGGGTGCTTCCAATTTTGGGCAGGCCTTGCATTCACTTCATGGGTAAACAGTATGGGAGTACCAACTTCCTAATAATGGGAACAATGCTTTCAGGTGGCCATCCTGTACATCTGTTCAAAGGGTTACTGCGATGCGTCAAAATTTGGGGCAGGCCTTGCATTCACTTCATGGGCAAACAGTATGGGAGCAATGCTTTCAGGTGGCCATCCTGTACATCTCTTCAATGGGATATTGGGGTGCGTCTACATTGGGTGCAGCGCTGGCCTTGCATTCACTGCATACGCAAACAGTATGGAAGTGCCAACTTCCTAATAATGGGACATTGCTTTTAGGTGGCCATCCTGTAGGTCTCTTCAAAGGGATATTGGGGTGCATCCAAATTTGGGGCAGGCCTTGCATTCACTTCGTGGGCAAACAGTATGGGAGTACCAACTTCCTAATAATGGGAACAATGCTTTCAGGTGGCCATCCTGTACGTCCGTTCAAAGGGGTTTTGGGGTGCGTCTAAATTGAGTGCAGGGCAGGCCTTGCATTCACTGCATACACAAACCGTATGGGAGTACCAAGTTCCTAATATTGGGAGAAATGCTTTCAGGTGGCCATCCTGAACGTCTCTTCAAAGGGATATTGGGGTGCATCCAAATTTGGGGCAGGCCTTGCATTCACTTCGTGGGCAAACAGTATGGGAGTACCAACTTCCTAGTAATGGGAACAATGCTTTCAGGTGGCCATCCTGTACGTCCATTCAAAGGGGTTTTGGGGTGCGTCTAAATTGAGTGCAGGGCAGGCCTTGCATTCACTGCATACACAAACCGTATGGGAGTACCAACTTCCTAATAATGGGAACAATGCTTTCAGGTAACCATCCTGTATGTCTGTCCAAAGGGTTATTGGGGTGCGTCCAAATATGGGGCAGGCCTTGCATTCACTTCATGGGCAAACAGTATGGGAGTACCAACTTCCTAATAATGGGAACATTGCTTTCAGAAGGCCACCCTGTACGTCTGTTCAAAGGGTTATTGGGGTGCGTCCAAATTTGGGGCAGGCCTTGCATTCACTTCATGGGCAAACAGTATGGGAGTACCAACTTCCTAATAATGGGATCTGTTATGATTCGGTAACTGAGGAGGATAATAGGGAAATAGGCTAGGGAACCAGACACCCAGAGAGGTTGGTAACTTAGCGGATTGCAGACCCCTAAACTGACAACATAACTAGAATTAGCCGTGGGACGTACCTACGATGCCCTAGACGCCTCGACACAACCAAAGAGTTAACTAAGCCTAAAGAGAGAAAGGGGAAAGCTAAACTGCCCCGGAGTAGAGCCCCAAAGGAATAGATAGCCCCCAAACATATATTGGCGGTGAGACAGATGAAGCACACACACAGGCAGAAAATAGAGCAAGCAAATGCTGGTGCCCAAAGTGGATAGAACAGTACAGGAAAGGATACTGTCTGCAATCCCGCAAAAACCCCTAAGAAAAATTCCAACACGTCTGATAAGCAAAAATCCTGAGGCCACACGACCTCTCCCCGACTAAATCAGAACTCTGGTGTGAACTGGACGCAAAACAACAGATACTGAAATAACAGGGAACTAGACTGACATAATCTGTGGCAAAGGAAAACTGAGTCCAGCATAGGTCCCAGCAGGGAATCCGGCTGAACTCACACCAGCAAGGCACAGAACAGAGAAAGCAAAAAGGAAAAAAAAACACAGATTAAACAGACCACACTTATCTGAAAGATGCAGGACAAAGCAGGGAGCAAGCAGACTTCTAAGAGGCTCAGGAAGAAAACCAATCACTGGCAACAGCTAAGGGAAGGCTGCTCCCTTAAATCTCCCCAGTCTGTAACACCTGACCTCCACTCATCCTCTTCAGGTGATTGACTTCTGTCAGCCAGACCAGCTCCATTACCAGCAGCAACCACCAGAAGGAGCCCAAACTCAGAAGCCAGATCAAAAGTGTTCACAACAGTAACCCCCCCTTGAGGAGGGGTCACCGAACCCTCACCCAAGCCACCAGGCCGATCAGGATGGGCCTGATGAAAGGCGCAAACCAATCTCGGTATGAATGTCAGAAGCAAACACCCAAGAATTATCCTCCTGACCATATCCTTTCCACTTGACCAAGTACTGGAATCTCCGTCCAGCCAGACGAGAATCCAATACCTTCTCTACTTCATACTCCAGATTGCCCTTAACCAATACAGGATTAGGGGGCTCAGCCATGGGAACTACTGGCTCAACAAACCTTTTCAACAAAGATTTATGAAAGACGTTGTGAATCTTAAACGTTCCTGGAAGAGCCACACGGAAAGAAATGGGATTAAGGATTTCCAAAATCTTATAAGGTCCAATAAACCTTGGCTTAAATTTTGGAGACGCAACTTTCATAGGAATATTTTTTGAGGACAACCAAACCATGTCACCTACTTTAAACCGGGGACCATCAGTCCTATGCCGGTTGGCAAACCGCTGGGCCTTCTACTGGGAGTGAGACAACTTATCCACTACCTCATTCCAAATCTGCTGCATCCTCATTACCATAGAATCAACACCTGGACAGGCAGAAGCCTCCACCTGCCCTGAAGAAAACCAAGGATGAAACCCGAAGTTGCAAAAAAAAGGGGACATCAAAGTGACAGAACTAGCCCTATTATTTAGAGCAAATTCAGCCAAGGGCAAAAAAGAGACCCAGTCATCTTGATCAGCAGACACAAAACATCTCAAATAAGTTTCCAAAGTCTGGTTTGTACTCTCAGTCTGCCCATTGGTCTGAGGGTGAAATGCAGAGGAGAAGGACAACTGAATTCCTAGTTTAGAACAAAAGGCTCTCCAAAATCTGGAAACAAACTGGATTCCTCTGTCAGACACAATGTTCTCCGGAATGCTGTGCAAACGAACCACCTGCTGAAAAAACAAGGACACCAACTTGGAAGAGGATGGCAACTGTTAGAACCCTCCTGTTAGGTTTTTTCTAGCTTGCTGGTCACATGACCTTTGTGGCCTATTTAATCCTGCTCCGCCCTTCTGGCTTTGCTGGACTTCATTGTAATTTCTACTCTTAAGGATATGCCACACTAAACAACATCGCTAACGGGATCGCTAAAAAACGTCACTATTTAGCGATCCCGTTAGCGATGTGTTGTGTGCGGCATCTACCAGTGACGTGGCCCCTGCTGTGATCTCGTCCGTCGTCCTGATCGTTCCGGACCCTATTTTCATCGCTGGCGCCCCGCTGGTAAGTATCTAATCGCTGAGTGTGGCACCTTTTTTAGCGATTTAGCGGTACTTTTGTACCGCTAAAGTCGTTAAGGAGATCGCTAACCGCGATAGCGTCCTTAACGATATCGCTAAATTAGGTAGCTACTAGCGATATAGAAACAATCCCGCTAGCGATCTCATTAGTATGCGACGCTAACGAGATCGCTAGCGGGATTGTGTAGTGTGGCAGTACCTTTAAGCTAGCCGGGTGCTTTGTCACCTTTCTATATTAGTTTTGCCTGGTCTTTTGACCTTCATGTTCTATGTTGTTTGTTTTTATTTTTACTGCTACAATTTCTGTTAGGAGGTGTCCAATTTTTCTCCCAGTCCCTAGTCCTTGTAGGGATCCCTTCCTCGAATCTATAGGTCTTCGTACAGACTAGCTGAGGACTTTAGCGGGTCTGATCGCAGGATCAGGTTCCCCGTTACATCGTAGGGATCCAGCTTAGTTCTATTGTAGGGACAGATATCCCTTACTTTCCTTAGTGTTTGTAGCAGAACATAACAGTAAGTCCAGCCAAAAAATATCTCTAAGGAAAGATTTCCAGTTTCCATCAAGGTGTCGGTTCAGGATTTGGCTCAACGCCTGCAGGGACTCTCTCTGGAGGTGGCTGAGATCCAGCAACACGTGAGTAGTTGTTCTGGAGCACATTTCGTGGAGCCAAAGGTACGTTTGCCTGATTTATTTTTTGGTGAACAACAAGAGTTTTTTTCATTTAAAAATGCTTGCTTGTTGTATTTTCGTTTGAGACCCAGATCCTCTGGTGATGAATCACAGCGCATAGGGTTCATAATGTGACTTTTGCGCAAAGAACCTCAGGAGTGGGCCTTTTCTCTGCAACCTAGTGATCCATGCTTTAGATCAGTGGATAGTTTTTTTCTGCTTTGGGGTTATTGTATGACGATCCTGATCGTGTCTCATCAGCTGAGACAGAATTGAGACGTTTGAGGCAGGGGTCAGGTAATGTGGAAAAATATTGTACTCATTTCAGACGGTGGTCTACTCAGGTGGGGTGGAACGATTCAGCTTTGAAAAGTTTGTTTCTTGCAGGGCTAAGTGAAGGGGTTAAAGATTTTCTGATTGCTTATCCCATACCTGGTAACTTGCAAGAGGCTATGCAATTAGCTATACGTGTGGATAGGAGACTGTGTGCAAGGGTTAATGAGAGTAAATCCTCTGCCATGTCAGTTCCAAGTCTTGAGAGGGTCTGTACTGACATTGGAGAGCCGATGGAGATTGGAGCGGTGGCACTTCGCTCTCAAGAAAATGACCGCAGGTTTTCTGAAGGTTTGCACTTTTATTGATCATTTCATTAAGAACTGTGTGCTTCATATGAACAAAGAAAAAAAAAAGGTCAGTTCCGCCCGTATAGCCTGTTTAAATACTAAGGGCGTCTTTCTTTCTGCCACAACTACTGCTGCTCAGGAAGAATTAAGGGATTTTCGGGTATTTGTCGATTGTGGTTCTACGCTGAATGTGATTGATGGGGAATTTTTGGAAAAACTTAAATTAAAACCCAAACCTTTGTCATCCCCTATTGCCGTGGTTTCTGTTGATGGCTCTCCCTTGAAGAATGTTACTCACAAGGTCTGTGAATTTCCCCTTACTATTAATGGTGTTCATCAAGAGAATTTGGATTTGGTAGTATTGAATAATTTACCTTCTCCAGTGATTTTGGGGTTACCTTGGTTAAAATTGCGCAATCCTGTACTGGATTGGTCTACCAATGAAATTAAGTCCTGGAGCCCTAAGTGTTATGACAAGTGTTGTAACGGGCATATTGTTGCTGTGGATAAAGGGGAATTACCTGTACCTATTCAGGATTTTTGGAAAGTTTTTTCTGATAAGGAATCGCAGGTATTGCCTCCTCATAGAGATTATGACTGTACTATTGAATTTGTCCCTGGAGCGACTCTTCCTAAAAGTCGTTTATTTAATCTTACAATTCCTGAGAGAAAGGCTTTGGAGGAATACATACAGACAAGCTTGGCCGCCGGTCACATTAGGCCTTCCAAGTCTCCTGTGGCTGTTGGATTTTTTTTTGTTAAAAAAAAGGATGGCGGTTTACGTCCGTGTCTGGACTTTCGTGAGATTAATAAAATTACTGTACGCAATCCTTACACACTGCCATTGATTCCTGATTTGTTTAACCAGTTAGCCGGGGCCAAGTGGTTTTCTAAAATTGATCTTCGGGGGGCATACAATTTGTTGCGCATTAAGGAGGGTGACGAATGGAAGACTGCTTTTAACACTCCTGTGGGTCATTTTGAGAATCTGGTTATGCCTTTTGGCCTTACTAATGCTCCTGCATTTTTTCAGAATCTTATTAATGAAATCCTTAGACCTTTGATAGGCAAAAATGTGGTTGTGTATTTGGATGACATTTTAATTTATTCGCCGGATCTGGAGTCTCATTGGCAGAGCGTGCGTGAGGTATTAGGCCGGCGTCACACTGGCGACAGAATCGGACGACTGCAATACGATGAAATATCGCATTGCAGTCTGCCCTATGTTAATCTATGGAGCAGCTCCCAGTATCAGATTTTTTGTGGTCCGTTTTAAACGTCCGAGTGCAATCGCAGCATCCTGCGATTGTCACCGATTGTGGGTCGACTATCGCCAATGCAAGTCTATGGTAGCGATGAAAAATCGGATTACAAACGGACCGCACGTGTGACTTGCGATTAAATCGCATCGGTGTCCTTTAGAAAAGCCGGCAATTCATCCCCGCCTATACTGTAAAATCACACTGACAGCTTTAATAAAGAATAGAAAGAATAGATATACACACATAGAATACATATATATATATATATGTCATTGTGACATATATATATATACATATATTTATAGTTCTTACACTTCTACATACTGTAATAGCCGCTAATTCAATTGCCAGCTTTTGTAAAATCACAGAAGCCGACATGAAATGATACAGTTAACCATGTCATTTCCTGTATTTTGATATATGGTTTGAACTTACAATTACATAAGTGTATGTGTGCAAAATTTCAGACATGTAGGGGTTAATTAAAGGTGTAAATTCGTTGAAAAAAAATGCGTGGGCTCCCGCTGTATTTTCTCCACCAGACAGACAAAGCAAGCGAGTGGGGGCAGATAATAATAGCCTAGGGAGGGTACATTTTTTTTGTGCCCCCTTGGCTACTAACATCTGCCCCAGACACCCCAGAAAGGGCAAATCTCTAATTAGATTTGCCCTTTCTGGCACTTTGCCCGTCTATTCCCATTGCCCTGTAGCGGTGGTGAATGGGTTAATAAGGGGTTAAAGCCACCTTGCAATTGAAAGGTGACTGTAAGCCAGGTTAATAATTGAGAGCTGTCAATTAGACAACTATCAATTATTAATCCTATTGAAGTAAATAAAAAAACACACACACTTTAAGAATAAATAATTTTAATGAAATAAAAACACATTTTTTTGACCATCTTTTATTTTACTCTTAATCCGTGCGAAGCCCTTGATCTCCTAAAATAAATATAAAATAATAAAACAACATTATTCTTACCTATATGGCGATCTGTCACGTCCCACGATGTAATCCTTCACGAAGGGTTAACTAGCAATCAGCTAAGCAGCGCAAATAATGCTGAGTGCTCAGCTGATAGCTCCTGAATGAATGAGCTTATCTCCTGCCGACAGGAGAGGATGTGATTAATGAATGAAGCTTAATTGATTGTGTCCCACTTTCACCTTAGGTCAGGTCACTGAAGTGAAAGTGGCAATAAATCAATTAAGCTTCATTCATTCATCTCTTCCTCTCCTTTCGCTGGGAGAGGAAGTTATTCATTCAGGGGGTTTCAGCTTGGAGACAGCATTAGCTCTCTGCGAGCTGTAACCTGTTAACCCTTTCTGATGGATTACACCGTGGAACCTGACTGTACATCGGATTGGTAAGAATAATTTTGCTTTTTTATTTTATTTTTATTACAGGAAATGGTTTTAGCAGTAAAATAAAATATGGTCAAAAACTGTGTGATTATTTCATTAAACTTCTTTTTTATTAAACTGTGTGTGTTTGAGTTTTCTTTCATACAATAGGATTAATAATTGATAGTTGTCTAATTGACAGCTCTCAATTATTAACCTGGCTTACAGTCTCCTTTCAATTGCAAGGTGGCTTTAACCCCTTATTAACCCATTCGCCACCGCTACAGGGCAATGGGAATAGACGGGCAAAGTGCCAGAAATGGCAAATCTAATTAGAGATTTGCCCTTTCTGGGGTATCTGGGGGCAGATGTTAGTAGCCAGGGGGGGGCACACAAAAAATGTACCCTCCTAGGCTATTATTATCTGCCCCCACTCGCTTGCTTTGTCTGTCTGGTGGAGAAAATACAGCGGGAGCCCACGCATTTTTTTTCAACGAATTTACACCTTTAATTAACCCCTACATGTCTGAAATTTTGCACACATACACTTATGTAATTGTAAGTTCAAACCATATATCAAAATACAGGAAATGACATGGTTAACTGTGTCTAAACAATGTATCATTTCATGTCGGCTTCTGTGATTTCACAAAAGCCGGCAATTGAATTAGCGGCTATTACAGTATGTAGAAGTCTAGGAACTATAAATATATATATATATATATACATGTCACAATTACATGTATATATATATATATGTGTTCTATGTGTATATATATATTCTTTCTTTTGTGATTTAAATACTATTCTTTTGGATCCATTATATGTCAGTTTTGCAAGCCTGCGAGAAATTCTCGCAAGTCGGATGAAAATCGGATGTTACAAGGTACACACACATGCGACTAAATTGCATCTTTGAAGGAAAATCGGATGCCAGGCGGATGTGTGATGTTTTCATTTTGTTCCGATAATCGACCGACTAAAACGGTCCGATTTTTTGTAGTTGTGTCTGACCCCGGCCTTACAGTTATTGAGTGACAATTCGCTTTTTGCTAAGCTGGAGAAATGTGAGTTCGCTGTACAGAGAATTAGTTTTTTGGGCTACATTATCCCCAGCGAAGGTTTTGAGATGGACCCGGTGAAAGTTCAAGCTGTGCAGGAATGGCCTAGGCCTATTGGTTTGAAATCGTTACAGAGGTTTTTGGGTTTCGCCAATTATTATAGAAAATTCATTAAAAATTTTCCTATTATTGTCAAACCACTGACCGATCTCACCAGGAAAGGTGCTAATGCGGTTCAGTGGACAACTGAGGCCATTGATGCTTTTGTGTTTTTAAAAGAGAGGTTCAGCTCTGCTCCCATCCTTATGCAGCCTGATGTGACTAAACCGTTTTTGGTTGAGGTTGAAGCTTCTTCTGTCGGGGTTGGTGCGGTGTTGTCCCAGGAAAACACGGATGGAGTACATCCTTGTGCTTTTTTTTTTTCAAAAAAAATTTTCTGAGACTGAACTGAATTATGATATTGGTAATCGGGAATTGTTGGCCATTAAACTCGCATTTGAACACTGGCGGCATCTCTTGGGAGGTGCTGAATTTCCCGTTCAGGTTTTCACGGATCATAAAAATCTGATCTATCTTGATGCTGCCAAACGCTTGAATGCCCGTCAGGCTAGGTGGGCACTGTTTTTCTCGCGGTTTAATTTTTCCGTTACTTACATCCCAGGTATTAAGAATGTGAAAGCCGATGATTTGTCTCACAGCTTTTCTCCCATGGTTGGTGCTGAGGAGGAGGAGAACATTTTACAAGAAGGGGTTGTGATTGCTGCTTTGAACTCTGTGTTGGAAGATGAGATTCTTAAAGCACAGGAGAATGTCCCATCTAACACTCCACATGGGAGGTTGTTTGTGCCTGGGAACTTTAGGAGAGATTTGTTTGTGGAGTGTCATGAGTCTCGGTTGGCAGGTCATCCTTGAATCTCTGAGACCAAGAGACTTGTGGGTCGCAGTTTTTGGTGGCCTGGATGGCAGAAGGAAGTCATTAAGTTGGTGCGTCAATGCACTGTGTGTGCTAGATCTAAGTCTTCACATACTCCTGCTGCAGGGTTGCTTTGCCCTCTGGAGGTCCCTAGTGCACCTTGGACACATTTGGCTATGGACTTTATTACTGACCTTCCCCCCACTGAGGGTTTCACTGTCACCTGGGTGGTCGTGGACCATTTTAGCAAGATGTGTCACTTAGTTCCTTTCATCAAACTGCCCTGCGCTAAGACTCTCGCTAAGGCCTTTGTCAAGGAAATTGTCAGACTACATGGCGTTCCTACTGACATTGTTTCTGATAGGGGACCTCAGTTAGTGGCTCGTTTTTGGCGCGCCTTTTGTGACAGGTTGGGAGTTCATTTTCCGTTTTCATCTGGATATCATCCTGAGTCTAATGGCCAGACAGAAAAGAAAAATCAGGATGTTGAGCAGTTCTTGCGTTGTTTTGTGGCAGACAATCAAGAGGGGTGGTCTGAGTTTCTGCCACTTGCTGAATTTGCTCTTAACAATCATACATCCTCTTCTGCTGGTTGTTCTCTGTTTTTTTTGTTGTACTGGGAGACATCCGTTGTTTGGGTCATTCTCCAAATTGGTATCTGCCGTGCCTGAAGAGGAGAGTTTTTCTAGTGATTTGGAGAGAGTTTGGACGGATGTGCATGGTAATCTTCAGGAGGCTAACAGAAAATCTAAAAGGTACTTTGATAGGAAACGGCAAGAGGTTTTGTTTGCTTTTGGTGACATGGTTTGGTTGTCCTCTAGGAATTTGAGGTTGAGGATTCCTTCTAAAAAATTGGGTCCCAAGTTTGCAGGGCCCTTTAAGGTGCTTCAGGTTGTTAACCAATCGGCTGTTAGGTTGGAGGTTCCTACCTCCTGGAAGATTAATCCGGTGTTTCATGTTTCTCTGTTGAAAAGAGCTGATGTGTCGGATGGAGACGTCTCTGCCACGGTTCCCCCGGTGGTGGAGGACGGGGAGTATGGAATTTCACGCATCCTAAATTCTAGACGGTATAGAGGGAGTTTGCAGTATCTCGTCGCTTGGAAGGGTTTCGGACCCGAGGATAACTCATGGGTGAGGGCGGATGATGTTTCTGCGTCCAGACTTGTCAGAGCGTTTCACAAGAGGTTTCCGGATAAGCCTGGGCCTAGGAGATCCGGAGGATCCTCTTAGAAGGGGGGGTACTGTTAGAACCCTCCTGTTAGGTTTTTTCTAGCTTGCTGGTCACATGACCTTTGTGGCCTATTTAATCCTGCTCCGCCCTTCTGGCTTTGCTGGACTTCATTGTAATTTCTACTCTTAAGCTAGCCGGGTGCTTTGTCACCTTTCTATATTAGTTTGCCTGGTCTTTTGACCTTCATGTTCTATGTTGTTTGTTTTTCTTTTTACTGCTACAATTTCTGTTAGGAGGTGTCCAATTTTTCTCCCAGTCCCTAGTCCTTGTAGGGATCCCTTCCTCGAATCTATAGGTCTTCGTACAGACTAGCTGAGGACTTTAGAGGGTCTGATCGCAGGATCAGGTTCCCCGTTACATCGTAGGGATCCAGCTTAGTTCTATTGTAGGGATAGATATCCCTTTCTTTCCTTAGTGTTTGTAGCAGAACATAACAGCAACTTCGGCAGTGGTACAAGATGGACCATCTTGGAAAATCTATCACAGATTACCCAGATAACAGTCATTCTCTGAGAGACAGGGAGGTTGGAAATAAAATCCATTGAGATATGGGTCCAAGGCCTCCTTGGCACCGGCAGTGGCACTAACAATCCACTAGAGCGAGAACAGGGTTTGGACCGAGAACAAGTCCCACAGGACTGCACAAAATTCCTGACATCCCAAGATAAAGCAGGCCACCAAAAAGACCAACTCACCAAATCTCTGGTACCAAAAATACCAGGATGACCAGCCAGCATGGAGCAATGAATTTCAGA
Organism: Oophaga sylvatica; assembly: GCA_033576555.1. NCBI lineage: Eukaryota > Metazoa > Chordata > Amphibia > Anura > Dendrobatidae > Oophaga > Oophaga sylvatica. The sequence continues at coordinate 40,521 of JARQOD010000465.1, forward strand.
CATTACTCTCCTCCTCCATTGGTCGGGAACATACAATTTCCCCATAGGGCTTCGTTCAGATTTATCCTCCTGAAATTCCTCCAGGGCAAGCCTCAAATCGGGTGAGATAGCGGAAAGAACCACACTCTCATTTAGAATGGTAGTAGGCTCAGTCACATCAAGAGAATCCGCAAAGAAACTCCTAGAGAGGGCATCAACCTTAATATTCTTAGTGCCCGGAAGAAAGGAGACCTCAAAATTAAAAAAAACAAGGCCCATCTAGCCTGTCTAGGATTCAATCGCTTGGCTGATTCGAGATAGATCAAGTTCTTGTGGTCGGTGAGGACCACAACTTGATGTTTGGCTCCCTCCAGCCAATGTCTCCACTCTTCAAATGCCCACTTCATAGCCAATAATTCCTGATTACCCACATCATAATTACGTTCAGATGGGGAAAATTTTGGGAGAAAAGAAGGCACAAGGGTTAATCTTCGAGGTTACCGGATTTCTTTGAGACAAAACGGCTCCTGCACCAATCTCAGCAGCATCTATCTCTACCTGAAATGGGAGAGAAACATCAGGTTGCCGTAGAACAGGAGCAGAAGTGAATCTCTGCTTAAGCTCCTGAAATGCCGAAACTGCCTCTGGAGACCAATTCACCACATCAGCGCCCTTATTGGTCAAATCCGTCAGTGGTTTCACAATACCAGAAAAATTACTCATGAATTTACAGTAGAAATTAGCAAAACCAAAAATGTCTGAAGAGCCTTCAAGGAAGAGGGCTAAACCCAATCATAAATGGCCTGAACCTTGACCGGGTCCATTTCAATAGTAGACAGAGACAAAATGAATCCCAAAAATGAATTTTTTTGTACACCAAAGAGACATTTCGATCCCTTAACATACTGTTATGGGTCTGCGGAACACACCAAATATATAATGTAGAAAGGTGCGTTCGCAGCCCGGGGTCCACCGTGCAAGCGGAGCTTGCTGCTAGTAAAAATGGCGCGAGAAGCAAACTCTGTTATCCCGCAGAGTCGCCAACATAAACGCCGTAATGCGCTGTGGCAATGAGTGCGAACTCTGTTACTCCACAGAGCCGCTAGAAGGAGAGCCGCAGCGCTATATGGCGATGTGTGCGCACTCACTAGACACAACTGAGTGGCAAAGAAAACACGCTAGGGCGCTGACTAGCGTTGAAAGCGAACCCTGTTACGTCACAGGGCCGCTGAGAAAAAGCACTGTGTCCTGTAAGGCTCTCAGGTACACAGTTAAGTGCTAAGCGTACATAAAGCGTGATCATGTGCTAATGTCCTCGCGGGAGTCACCCGCAATCTATGGCGTCTGAACGCCAGACCCTGAATACGGCAATCAAAACTCACCGGTTATGCCGGTAATCTAGGGCATCTAGGACACCGACCCTGACCAGCTACCATACCAAACTCCTCACCGATTAAGTCGGTATTCTAGTGGCTTATTTCAGCCGGGTCCCTATCCACACATACACATGACCACACTGGCGCATAGCATACAATGGTTGATATTAGCGCATGGCGGCCCAGCCATGCTACCCTTTTATAGCAACAGCTACAGGACCTTCCAGGAACAAGGACCAATGAGAAACTGTTACAACCACATGAAGCTACATGACCTTCCTGACGGACCAATAGGAGCCGCTGCAGCACCTGAACATGTGACCCCTGATCTCCAATGAGAGATCTCACTCTGGGCATGCTCAGAAGGGAAAACGCAGGACTTTGTCCCAAAGACGTCTGCTCCAGCACTGGCTATAATAGCAGATCCAGGAAAGGCAGCAGCAAGTCACTGCAGAGTAGTGGAGTGGGCAAGACGCTTGGACCGACGTCTCTGCTGAGCAGGCTCCACTGCGGCCGGAGATGAATGGGAGACCGCAGCGGGACGGGTTCGAGACTCCCCTTGTGCAGCAGCGGGAAATCGAACCCTAACACATACAAGGCATTTTCTTTCAATCCGAACATGTTCCACATGAGAATCCCAGTCATTGGAAAAAATCAAAATATCATCCAAATAAACAATCAAAAACTTGTCCACAAAATCCCGGAAAATATCGTTCATGAAAGATTGGAAGACGGAAGGGGCATTAGTGAGCCCAAAAGGCATCACTAGGTACTCAAAATGCCCCTCAGGAGTATTAAACGCCATCTTCCATTCATCACCGTGCTTGATGCGAATAAGATTATAACCCCCCTAAGGTCAAGCTTGGTAAACCAACTAGCACCTTTCACTCTGGAGAACAAATCGGAAATCAGGGGTAATGGATACTGATATTTAACCGTGATTTTATTAACGATGCGATAATCAATACATGGCCTCAATGAGCCATCCTTCTTGGCCACAAAGAAAAAGCCGGCACCTAAAGTTGAAGAGGACGGTCTGATATGACCCTTCTCCAATGACTCCTTGATATAAGATCGCATAGCATCATGAACTAACAGCAACACTAGAAGTAGCCGTGGAGCGTACCTACGGTGATCCTAGATGCCTCGTCACAGCCGGAGAGATAGCTACACCTAAAGGCAGAAAGATGAAAGCTGACTGCCCCGTAGCAGAACCCCCAAAGAAATAGGAAGCCCCCAAACATGTAATGGCGGTTAGACAAGAGGAAAATACGAACACAGACAGAAAATAGGATGAGCAAACGCTGGGGCCCAATACTGTCTAGATAGAAAAGTATAGGAAAGAATTCTAACTGCAACACAAAAAACCCTGACAAAAATACCAACACTTCTGATTAACAAAAAACCTGAGATCACATGACCTCCACCACCTAAATCAGATCTCTGGTATAACACACAGCAACACAGCAAATAAAAATTGTCACTGGAACAGAGCAAAAGTGCAAACACAACTGAGCACAAATGCAGAGCCAGGCCCCAAAAGGGGACCAGGCTGAAGTCCGCTGCAAGGCAGCAAACCAGCAAGTAAAATCCAACCAGAGGAAAAAACAGACAAATCACTTATCTGAATGAAAGCAGGGATGCAAGTTGAGCTCCAAGCAAAACCTGAAGAACAATTGATTACCGGCAAGGCTGCTGGGAGTTCAGGTCACTTATATCAGACCATTCAGATCCAGCTGAAAGCCATTCTGCAATTAGTTCATTACCCTCAGCAACCACCGGAGGGAGCCCCAGCTCCGAAGTCGCCTCCAACGTATTCACAACAGTACCCCCCCTTGAGGAGGGGTCACCGAACCCTCACCTGCGCAACCAGGCTGATCAGGATGAGCTCGATGGTAGGCACGGATCAGTCTCCTAGCATGGATGTCCGAAGCAAACACACCAAGAATTGTCCTCCTGACCATAACCTCTCCACTTAACCAAATACTGGAGTTTCCGTCTAGCAAAACGAAAATCCAATATTTTCTCAACCACATACTCCAAATTGCCCTCAACCAAAACAGGGTCGGGAGGCGCAGCCATAGGAACCACTGGCTTGACAAACCTCTTCAATAAGGACTTGTGGAACACGTTATGGATCTTAAATGTCCCTGGAAGAAGCAAACAGAAGGAAACCGGATTAAGAATTTCCATGATCTTATAAGGTCCAATGAACCTTGGTTTAAATTTTGGAGACGCAACCTTCATAGGGATATTTCTCGAGGACAACCAAACCAAGTCCCCCACTTTAAAACGAGGACCATCAGTCCTATGCCGGTTGGCAAACCGCTGGGCCTTCTCCTGAGAGAGAGACAACCTCTCCAAAACCTGGTCCCAGATCTGCTGCATTCGCTCCACAATAGAAATGAGGATGGTCTGATATGACCCTTTTCCAAAGACTCCTTAATATAAGATCGCATAGCATCGTGTTCAGGTATAGACAAATTTCAGGAAATTTACCACCAGGCACTATCTCAATAGCGCAATCATAGCTCCTGTGAGGAGGTAAGGATGCAGACTTACTCTCACTAAACACATCAGAAAAATCAGTCAGAAAGTTGGGGACATCCTGAGACTGGGGAGAGGCAGAAAAAACAGTAGTGTCGGCATTAACACATTGGCAGCCCCAACTGGTCACAGACACAGATTTCCAATCCAAAACAGGATTATGAGTCTGTAACCAAGGGAAACCTAGTACAATAATGTCATGCAGATTATGCAATACCAGAAATTTGCAACTCTCCTGATGATCTAGTCCAACCCTCATTATCACCTGAGTAGAAAACTGGGGTTTATTCTCTGCCAAAGGGGTAGAATCAATGCCCAGCAAAGGAATAGACTTCCGCAGGGGTATCATAGGAAACCCACAACGTTTGGCAAAGTCAAAATCCATCAGGTTAATAGCTGCTCCTGAATCAACAAAAGCCTGAGCCGAAAATGTGGACAGGGAGCAAATCATGGTAACAGTCAAACAGAAATTTAGTCTGAACACTATCCAAGACAACTGAGCGTGCAAAACGTCTTCCCCACTTAGGGCAGATGGAAAAAGCATGAGAAGAGTCACCACAGTAGAAACATAACCCATTGCGCTTTCGAAACTCATGACGCTGAGCCCCAGATGTCACTCCATCAAACCGCATGGGCTCAGGAACTGGCTCACAACGCAACACTATCCCACGCATACCTCTGCGCTCACGCAAACGTCTGTCAATTTGAATAGCCAAAGACATAGAATCATTGAGACCAGAGGGAACAGGGAATCCCACCATAACGTCCTTTACATTTTCTGACAGACCCTTCCGAAAAAGGGCTGCCAAAGCATCATCATTCCATTTGGTCAGGACTGCCCACTTTCGGAATTTCTGACAGTAAAGTTCAGCGTCTTCACGACCCTGATTTAATGCCAACAAGGTTTTTTCAGCTTGATCAGTGACATTAGGCCCATCGTACAATAACCCCAGAGCCTGAAAAAATACATCAACATCATTCAAAACAGGATCCCCAGGTGTCAGGGAAAAAGCCCAATTCTGAGGGTCGCCGCGCAGCAGATAGATGACAAATTGAACCTGCTGTGCTGCATTCCCTGAGGACTTAGGCTTCAAAGCAAAAAACAACTTACAGTTATTTTTGAAATTCAGAAATTTAGACCGATCCCCCAAAAATAAATCTGGTATGGGGATCCTAGGTTCCACAACCGGCAACCTAGCAAGATAGGTAGCAGTACTCTGAACCTCAGAGGCAAGCCGCTCCACACGGCCAGACAACTGTGCAAACTCCATTGAGGAAAAAAAAATTCTTCCTCAGCACCCAGAGAAAAAGAGCAAAAAAATGCAACAAACATAAAAAAAAATTTCTGACAACTCCCTTTTTTCTTTTTCCTTTTTTACTTTTTTTCCCTTCTGTTGAGTACCATATAATTTTCAGTTTGGCCGGTAATACTGTTATGTTTTGGTAACTGAGTAGAAATAGCAAAAATAGCCAAAATCGCAATACACCAGAGAGGCTGGAACCTATTGGGTTGCAGGGCCATGAACTAACAGCAACACTAGAAGTAGCCGTGGAGCGTACCTACGGTGATCCTAGATGCCTCGTCTAAGCCGGAGAGATAGCTACACCTAAAGGCAGAAAGATGAAAGCTGACTGCCGCGTAGCAGAACCCCCAAAGAAATAGGAAGCCCCCAAACATGTAATGGCGGTTAGACAAGAGGAAAATACGAACACAGACAGAAAATAGGATGAGCAAACGCCCAATACTGTCTAGATAGAAAAGTATAGGAAAGAATTCTAACTGCAACCCACAAAACCTTGACAAAAATACCAACACTTCTGATTAACAAAAAACCTGAGATCACATGACCTCCACCACCTAAATCAGATCTCTGGTGTAACACACAGCAACCCAGCAAATAAAAGGTGTCACTGGAACAGAGCAAAAGTGCAAACACAACTGAGCACAAATGCAGAGCCAGGCCCCAAAAGGGGACCAGGCTGAAGTCCGCTGCAAGGCAGCAAACCAGCAAGTAAAATCCAACCAGAGGAAAAAAAACAGACAAATCACTTATCTGAATGAAAGCAGGGATGCAAGCTGAGCTCCAAGCAAGACCTGAAGAACAATTGATTACCGGCAAGGCTGCTGGGAGTTCAGGTCACTTATATCAGACCATTCGGATCCAGCTGAAAGTCATTCTGCAATTAGTTCATTACCCTCAGCAACCACCGGAGGGAGCCCCAGCTTCGAAGTCGCCTCCAACGTATTCACAACAGCCGACCCTTGGGAAATTTACAGCCAGGCACTAACTCGATTGCGCAATCATAACTCCTGAGAGGAGGCAAGGACACAGATTTTACTCTCACTAAACACATCAGAGAAATCAGCCAAATAGTCAGGGACCTCCTGAGACTAGGGAGAGGTAGAGAAAACAGGAGTGTTATTAAGGACACATTGACAACCCCAACTAACCACAGACACAGACTTCCAATCCAAACAGGATTATAGGTCTGCAACCAAGGAAAACCCAATACAATAATGTCATGTAAATTACGTAACATCAAAAATTTACAATTCTCTTGGTGGTCGGGGCTACCCGCATTATCACCTGGGTCCAAAACTGGGGTTTATTCTCCGCCAAAGGGGTAGCATCAAGACCCCTCAAAGGAATAGGAGTCCGCAGGGGTACCATGGGGAAAACCACAACTTTTAGCAAAATCAAAATCCATCAGGTTCAGGGCTGCTCCTGAATCAACAAAAGCCTTAGCAGAAAATGAAGATAAGGAGCAGATCAAGGTAACTGTCAAAAGGAATTTAGGGTGTACATTGCCCAAGACAAATGAATGAGCAAAACGTTTTTCCCACTTAGGGCAGACGGAAATAGTATGAGAGGCGTCCCCACAAAAGAAGCACAACTTATTACGCCTTCTAAATTCTTGACGTTGAGCCCTAGAAACAACCCTATCACACTGCATGGGCTCAGAAGTTTGTTCGAAAGGCAACACCGCCTCTCGCATAGTTTTACATTCACATAAACGTCTGTCAATTCTTGTCTTGATCAATAACATTAGGTTCATCATACAACAACCCCAGAGCCTGAAAAACCGCATCCACATTAGCCAAAACAGGATCCCCAGGTGTCAGGGAAAAAGCCCAGTCCTGAGAGTCGCCAACAGAGAGATGACAATTTTAACCTGCTGCACCGAGTTCCCTGAGGAATTAGGTTTCAAGGCAAAAAACAATTTACAATTATTCTTAAAGTTCAAAAATTTAGACCGATCCCCAAAAAATAAATCAGGAATAGGGATCTTAGGTTCTACAGTAGACAACTGAGCAATATAGGCAGAAATTCTCCGAACTTCAGACAAATGTTTAGACTCCATTGAAGAAAAAATCCTCCTACAGCCCCCAGAGAAAAAGAGAAAAAAATATATAAACAATTCTGAAACCTGTTTTTTTTTTTATTCTTTCCTTCTTTAAAGTACCCTAGAATCTACAGTAGGGACAGTGATTCTGTTATGATTCGGTAACCGAGGAGGATAATAGGGAAATAGGCTAGGGAACCAGACACCCAGAGAGGTTGGTAACTTAGCGGATTGCAGACCCCTAAACTGACAACACAACTAGAATTAGCCGTGGGACGTACCTACGATGCCCTAGATGCCTCGACACAACCAAAGAGTTAACTAAGCCTAAAGAGAGAAAGGGGAAAGCTAAACTGCCCCGGAGTAGAGCCCCAAAGGAATAGATAGCCCCCAAACATATATTGGCGGTGAGACAGATGAAGTACAAACACAGGCAGAAAATAGAGCAAGCAAATTCTGGGGCCCAAACTGTCTGGATAAAACAGGACAGGAAAGGATACTGTCTGCAATCCCGCAAAAACCCCTAAGAAAAATTTCAACACGTCTGATAAGCAAACATCCTGAGGCCACACGACCTCTCCCCCACTAAATCAGAACTCTGGTGTGAACTGGACGCAAAACAACAGATACTGAAATAACAGGGAACTAGACTGACATAATCTGTGGCAAAGGAAAACTGAGTCCAGCACAGGTCCCAGCAGGGAATCCGGCTGAACTCACACCAGCAAGGCAGAAAACAGAGAAAGCAAAAAGGGGAAAAAAACACAGATTAAAACAGACCACACTTATCTGAAAGATGCAGGACAAAGCAGAGAGCAAGCAGACTTCTAAGAGGCTCAGGAAGAAAACCAATCACCGGCAACAGCTAAGGGAAGGCTGCTCACTAAAATCTCCCCAGTCTGTAACACCTGACCTCCACTCATCCTCTTCAGGTGATCGACTTCTGTCAGCCAGACCAGCTCCATTACCAGCAGCAACCACCAGAGGAAGCCCAAACTCAGAAGCCAGATCAAAAGTGTTCACAACAGGGATCATTACTTCCAGTATGGGAGTACCAACTTCCTGATAAAGGGAACATTGCTTATAGGTGGCCATTTTGTACGTCTGTTCAAAGGGTTATTGGAGAGCATCCAAATTTGTTGCAGGGCAGAGTTTGCATTCACTTCATGGGCAAACAGTATGGGAGTACCAACTTCCTAATAATAAAAACATTGCTTTCAGGTGGCCATCCTGTATGTCTCTTCAGTAGGGAATTGGGGTGCATCTACATTGGCTGTTGGGCAGGCCTTGCATTCACTTCGTGGGCAAACAGTATGGGATTACCAACTTCCTAATAATGGGAACAATGATTTCAGGTGGCCATCCTGAGATATTGAGGTGCGTCTAAATTGGGTGCAGGGCAGGCCTTGCATTCACTGCATAGGTGTAGGGGGGTGGTGTTGTTATGGACAGTAAGAAACACGCTGCCACTTTAAGAGACAGCACCCCCTTGTTTGGTGAGATGGAATGTTCTGCTCCCCCTGCAAAAAACTGTGCTAATGAGCTGCCCAAGGCTGAAGAGAGAAGCAGTTGAGCCTGCATGAGAGGGTGAGCTCGGAGCTGCTGGAGAGAATGGCTGTTCATGTAACTGTCAAAAAGGTCGCACAGCCTGTGACATAGTGGACTTGTGAAATTGAACAGACTTTTCGTGTGTAGCAAAGGTGGCTGTCCTGTGCTATTTTGAGAAGCCACGAAGAGACCGAGAAATAGATTTACAGTTTCCAGGAGCACCTCCAGGACCCTGAAGCAAGGAGAATACCACGTTTCACGGATCTGCCAGACAGCCGTGCGTACCACCGTACAGGACTGTTGGGGGCCCCGGGACCGGACCTAAGTCCCCAACATTACCGTGAGTTTGTTCCTGTTTGTGCACATGTCAGGGCCTAGTGTAGGCTTCAACAGACAGAACACGGCAGCCGTGTGGCCTGTTTAGTAGAGGCCAGGGTGGTAATACGTAGAGTAGCATCATTCTTTGTTTATTGTTTGGATTTGCCTGTGTGAAATATATTGATCCTGTAATAGTTGGAGCACCATGCTATTTGACGGCCCAGCTAAAGAATACAAACTCTTGTAAATTATCTTTTGCCACTGCATACCCCTGTTTGAACCTTCCTTATCCACTTCATTCCTTGCCTTCCAATAAATTTACCCTTTGTTGTTTGCACCTCATCTTGTATACCGTAGTCTCCCTGCACCGTGGTGGTTCCCTGGCCATCGCTTCAAGTGGTGCTGCAAGCAGAGTACTGTCACCAAGATGGAGGCAGCAGACAGCAATGCTAATGTTAATGGGGATGCTGTGGGCATTGGTGGAACCCCTGCAAGGACACTCCCTATGGGCACCATATTTAGTGTGCTACCAAAGTTTGACGGTAATAATATGCCACTGTCCGACTGGGTGTCCCGGCTGCAAAGCACCCTGAAGATTTATAACATCAGCCCAGACCTTGAAGTGGACATCGCTTTAACTGCCCTAGAGGGAGAAGCCCGTAGAAACGTCTGCCTACAATCAGAACTCACCCGTAGTACCCTGAAGGAGTTAGTGAAGTTCCTGGAAGAGATCTACGGCGATACTGCTAGCGCGGGACACCTCCGAGCCAAAGTTTTCTCGAGGCTGCAGCGGGAAGAAGGAATTTCTCAATATGCGACAGCACTGCAAGAAGTGTTATTGGAGGTGCAGAGAAAGGAGTTTGATGGACTTGATGGCATAGGCTGTAAAGACCGGATACTCTGGGAACAATTCATTCTGGGACTGCACAGCGAGCACGGTCAGAACGGGTCCGGGCAGATCCGGCTCTTACATTTCGTCAAATCCTGGCAGAAACAGTGGCCCGAAGCAAGGAAGAAAGCTACACGTCTGGGTGATGCATGTCCAGGGCACCAATGGCAGAGGGGACCCAAACCATCAGGAGGTGCTGGTCCAGGTGGTGCAAGACTTGCAGCGCTCCCTTGTCAACGTGCAAGAGAAACTGACCCAGATGGAGTGAAGAATGGGAGATCTGTCCACTGAACGTCCCTACTCGGCCGTGCCGGCCCCCTGTCGGCCCTGCCCATCACCTGCCATGAGAGAACTACAAGAGGCACGAGGAAAGACTTGAGGTGCCCCCCGGCGAGGAGGAGGCATCCAATGGCCGTTGCAGCTGAAAGGAGGACATCAATAAACCAGGGGAGGAGTCCCGAGGAGAGAATTTGCATATTTCCAGTGCCTTCTGGGATAAGTGAAGAGTCTCCGCGAGCTCAAGGAACACTGGATTTTGGCCGTTGCAGCTGAAAGGAGAACATCAGTAAACCTAGCGGCGCGCGAGTTTTGGCATATATTTCACCGCTTGAATATCTCTTGAACAATAAGAACATGGAAGAGGCAAAGAGCCATGTGGTGAGCTGCATTTCTTGCTACATGTTCACAGACTTACCAGTGGAAAAGCCATACTTCACATGCCAGAAATGCAAGCTTGTGTCCCTCTTGGAGGAAAAGTTGAAAAATCTGGAAGAGAGGTTATCTACATTGAAGACCATTAAGGAAGGTGAAGAGTTCTTAGACAGAGCAGAATTATCTCTTCATGTTACAGAAAGAGAAGAAATTCGAAGTGCACTTGAAGAAACAGAGGAATGGAAGCATGTGACCCAGAGAAGCAGGAGGATCAGGAGGCAGTCAGCACCAATTCTGCTCAGGAACCAGTACCATGCTCTTACACAGGAGAACGATGAAGAAATACATCAAGATAAGACTTTGGCCACAAACAATAACCTTGTACGCCCTCAGAGTCCTCCTGAATGGAGAAAGAAAACTGTTGTGAAGAAGAAACGGAGAGTTGTTGTCATGGGCGATTCCCTATTGAGAGGAACAAAGGCCGCTATCTGCAGACCGGATATAACTTCAAGAGAAATGTGCTGTCTTCCAGGTGCAAAAATTAAAGATGTGTCTGACAGGATATCAGGACTCTTCAGACGTACAGATGACTACCCATTCCTGCTAATACATGTGAGGACAAATGACACCGCAAGAAACGACCTGGAAACCATCTACAGTGACTTTGAAAACTTAGGTAAGAAAGTGAAAGAACTGGGAGCGCAGGTGGTCTTCTCTTCCATCCTTCCAGTGGATGGCCATGGAACAAGGAGGTGGAATAAGATTCTGCAGTTGAACAACTGGCTATGTCGATGGTGCCGTCAGCAAGGATTTGGATTTTTGGATCACGGAGTGAATTACCTATACGATGGACTACTTGCTAGAGATGGGGTGCACCTTACGAAGACTGGAAAACATGTATTTGGAAGTCGCCTTGCTACACTCATCAGGAGAGCTTTAAACTAGAACAATGTTGGAAGGGAAGCAAAACGCCAGCAAAAGACATACACCTGACAAATACTATTGATATTTCTGCTATTGGAAGTGAAGGGAAGAACAAAGACAAAAAAATCTACATAATAAAAATATTGAAGAAAGAGAAACCAATCACAAACTAAAGTGTTTCTATACGAATGCACAAAGCATGGGCAACAAACAAGGAGAACTGGAACTACTAACGCAGGAGAAGAAATATGATGTCATTGGAATCACTGAGACTGGGTGGGACGATACACATGATTGGAATACAAGGCTAGAAGGATACAACTTATTTAATGCTGGGAATCTGGAGGACTGGGACACCTTGCCAGAGACTGTCGGAATTATGCTCAAGGCCAGCGAAAGCCACCGCTAAACCACTAACCCCCCATAGTAGTGCGGCACTCTGTGGGGGAGGCGAGGGGAAAGGCCGCTCCCTATCATAACGAACATTTGATTGCTGGGTGTCCCATCCTGCGTGCTGAATTCAAGGGTGTTCCAGTGGACTACTTGATAGATACCGGGTCACAAGTGACGACGATGCCCTAAAAGTATTTCAAGCAGCATTTCCAGGCCCTGGCCAAGCCAGAAAAAGAGACATTGATCTGGTTGTTTGCTGCCAACCAACAACCGATCCCAGTCACAGGGGTCGTGTGGATGAATATTCGAATCTGTGGGCAAGAAGTGGGGAGAAAAGGGATCCTGCTAGTCCCTGAGCCCATCAAGGAAGATGTGCATGTAGTACTGGGAATGAATATCCTACGTGAACTCGATCAGATTATGTTTACCAAACGGGGACCCGGTTATTGGAAGAAGCCTACTCAAGAAGCCCTTCAGCGACTGATCTGTGTCTGTGGGACGCAGAAGAGTGTGCCATCTTATCAGATGGTAGGGGTCATCAGGGCTCCTGGGAAAGAGCCTGTAATCCTGCCTCCCAGGCGAGAAAGTATATTAAACCTTCCAGTGAGGACTCATCGCAACCTCAATGGGTTGGAAGTGATTGTTCAGCCTGTGGTAGGCAGAAGAGTGAACCAAGAAGTCATGATAGCTCGTACGATAGCTGTGGTCCAGCGAGGACACGTCCCTATAAGAGCTTTAAATGTGGGCCCCAGGGAGGTCACCTTGCCACGAGGGACAGATCTGGCCCTGGTATACCTACATAAGGGTGAAGTGGTGGGTCAGAAGGAGATGTCTTTATCACCGATAGAAGGTGCGGGGTGGACCCTAGCAGTTGCTGCGGGGGCCGAAAAGATGCCATCTCCGGAGTGGAGTGGACGGGTCATCCTTGATCAAATGGAAGTGGATGTGAAGGCTCTTGGCCCTGAGCATGTGCAAGCGATAGAAGCTATGCTGTGGGAAAATCAGGCCGCATTCGCCCGTCACGCCGAAGATTTCAACTGTACTGAAGCCATCACAAACGAGACACCGACCGGGGAAGCTCGTCCAATTCGAGAACAATACCGGCAGATCCCGCCCAAGATGTACCAAGAGGTTAAGACATTACTGAAGCAGATGCTGGAATCAGGAGTAGTGCAGAGTAGTCAGAGCCCTTGGGCGGCCCCAGTGGTGCTCGTCAAGAAAAAGGATGGGACCATCCAGTTCTGTGTAGATTACAGGAAACTCAATGCCTGCACTGTTCGAGACTCGTATCCATTACCCCGCATCGAGGAATCCTTGACAGCGCTGGGGAAAGCCAAGTACTTCTCCACCTTGGACCTAGCAAGCGGATACTGGCAAGTAGCCATGGCAGAGAAAGACAAAGCAAAAACCGCCTTCTTCCACCCTATGGGATTGTTTGAGTTTAACCGGATGCCCTTCAGGCTCTCCAATGCTCAGGGCACGTTTCAACGGCTGATGGAAAAGTGTTTGGGAGACTTAAATTTTGAAGCTACCCTGATCTATCTGGATGACATCATTGTGTTTTCTTCCTCGTTCGAATAACACCTTTCGCGGCTTGGACAGGTACTCGGAAGACTGCGGGCTCATAACCTGAAGGTGAAGCCAAAGAAGTGTCACCTGTTGTGAATGTGCTAGAGATGGTTTCTGAGCAGAGGCTCCCTCTGGTGGTTACAGACAGTACTGAACTTTCCAGCGAGGAATGGCAATCTGGGATCACTGACTGGTCTGATATAAGGGAGGTTCCCTCCCATGATGGTCGCCGGTGATCAATTGTTCTTGTCTCAATTGCGGTTCCTGGTTCATTTGGAAGTTTGCTGGAGTTTTGCCTGCATCTGCTGCTTTCAGATAAGATATTTTTTGCTTTTCTTTTTGTGCTTGCTTTTTGCATTGTTTTCTGCACTTTTGTGGAGGTCAGCCAGGTCCCTTCCTGGGGCCTGAGCTCCTCAGAGTTTATCTGCAGCCACTGTTATTTGCTCATTTGCTTTTTCCTGTTTTTTCAGCGGCTGCGGCTTGGTTTTTGTTCACACTGAGATCTGATTTAGCGGGTGGCGAGATCGTGTGATTTCAGTACTTTTGTAATCAGAATTGTTGGATTTTTGTAGGGTTTTCTGGGTTGCAGAAAGTAATCTCTCCTGTCCTATCCTATTTAGTCAGCTTGTGGCCCCAGCGTTTGCTCTATTTTCTGCCTATGTTTATATTTTCATCTTGTCTAACCGCCATTATATGTTTGGGGGCTTCCTATTTTCTTTGGGGATCTGCTCTGGGGGATCTGCTCTGCTCTAGCTTTCATCTTTCTGCCTTTAGGTGTAGTTATCTCTCAGGCTGTGACGAGGCGTCTAGGATCAACGTAGGAACGCTCCACGGCTACCTCTAGTTGTGTTGTTAGTTTAGGAATCTGCCACCCATCAGTTACCAACATCTCAGGTGTTCGGCTGCCCTGCTGTTATTCCTGTCCTCCTCAGCTACGAAACATAACAGCCACCTCTTCAAGAGAGAGTTCGAGTACCTGGGCCAAATAGTATCACAAGATGGAGTTCTACCCTCACCAGAAAAAGTGGTTGCTATCCAGAAGTGGCCAGTCCCTCGAACAGTGAGAGAATTCCAGGCCTTTCTGGGGCTCGCGGGGTACTATCACCGGTTTGTCAAAGACTTCGCAAAGGTGGCGGGTCCTCTGAATGAGCTGCTGAGGGGGACCGCTGGAGTGCCAAAGAACCAGTGCATCCCTTGGGCCCAGAGACAGGATGAGGCCTTCCAGGACATAAAGAATGCCCTTACTTCAGTCCCGATTTTGGCCTACGCAGATTTCGATCAACCGTTTCTGTTGCACACAGACGGTAGCCTCCATGGACTCGGTGCAGTACTTTCTCAGATACAGGATGGACATGAGAGAGTCATTGGGTATGCCAGTAGGTCCCTGCGGGACAGCCAAAGAAACCCCCACAATTACAGCTCCTTCCGGTTAGAGCTCCAGGCCCTAGTGTGGGCCATGACAGAGAAGTTTGCGGGCTTCCTGACAGGGACCAAGTTTGAAGTTCAAACAGACAATCCCCTGGCCCACCTTGAGAATGCTAAATTGGGGGCCTTAGAACAACGGTGGGTGGCTCGCCTAGCCAAGTTTGACTTTACCATCCGTTATCGCTCTGCTACCGAAAAAGCAAATGCTGACGGGCTGTCAAGAGTGACTGTGGAGACTCCAGTGGGGGATCTCGATGAACAACTCGAAGAGGAACAAACCCCAGACTTTCGTAAGTTTAAGCCTCCAGTGGTTGCGGCCCAGTCAAGTAGGGAGGCCTGCGCATTACCTCGGTCCCTGGGGAGAACCAATGAGGAATGGGGACATGTTCAGGATGAAGATGGAGGGCTGAGACAGATGAAATGGTGAGTAGCTCAGAAGCGGAAGCTTGGCAAACAAGAAAGAGATGATCTGGACGCTGAGATGAAGAGAATCAGTGTTATATCGTAAGAGACAACAGCCAAAAGATATGGATGCAAGGTGGCAGGTAGTCATCCCAGGAAGAATGGCTCAAGAAGTAGCTAAAGAAGCCCACGAATTTGGAGTTCACTTCGAGCCTACAAAGACCTACCAATGGTTACAGCGGTACGTGTACTGCCCCCGGTTGGAGTCTGCGGTGGAAGAGGTTTGCCGGCAATGTCGAGTGTTGTAAATATGCTGGAGGCAGCTTCTGAGCTGGGGCTCCCTCCGGTGGTTGCTGAGGGTAATGAATTGATTAATGAATGGCCTTCAGCTGGCGCTGAATGGTAGGATATAAGTGGCCTGAGTTCCAGCAGCCTTGCCGGTTATCAATTGTACCTTCTGGTCTTGCTTGGAGCACTGCTAGGTTCCTGCTCTCCGTCAGTTAAGTGTTTTCTGTTTTTTTTTCTCTGTTTGATTTTCATTGCTGGTTTGCTGCTTGCAGTGGACTGCAGCCTGTCCCCTTTTGGGGATCTGGGGCTGCAATTGTGCTATGTTTTTGTCTGCACTTTTGCTTTGCTCCTTTGTTAATTTTTATTTGCTGAAAAGCTTTTGTTACACCAGAGATCTGATTTAGGTGGATGAGATCGTGTGATCTGAGGGTTTTTGGCAATCAGAAGAGTTGGTATTTTTTAGGGTTTTGTTGGATTGCAGTCAGAATTCTTTCCTGTACTTTTCTGTCTAGACAGATTGGGCCCCAGCGTTTGCTCATTCTATTTTCTGTCTGTGTCCGTGCCTTCTTCTTGTCTAACCGCCATTACATGTTTGGGGGCTTCCTATTTTCTTTGGGGATCTGCTCCAGGGCAGATAGCTTTCATCTTTCTGCCTTTAGGTGTAGTTATCTCTCAGGCTATGACGAGGCGTCTAGGATCAACGTAGGAACGCTCCACGGCTACCTCTAGTTGTGTGGTTAGTTCAGGTTACTGCAATCCAATAGGTTCAAGCCTCTCTGGTGTATTACCGTTTTTGCTGTTTCTCCTCAGTTACCGAAACATAACAGTCGAGTATGTGACCTCATTAAGAGTACCGAACAAAGGGCACCCATCCAGACAATACAAACTAAGGAACTGCTAGAATTCTTGATGATCAACTATTTCCTCGTGGGACACTCGGCCCAGGGGCTACAGTACTGTTTGGTGATGACCTATCATTTCTCCAAGTTCGCAGTAGTCACCCTGACTAGAGATCAGACTGCCGAGTCGGTGACGCGGGCCATCTGTCAAGACTTCATCTGGGTGTATGGGTGTCCAAAGCGCATCCACTCCGACCAAGGCGCATATTTCCAAGGCAAGGTGATGGAACAACTGTACAGTATGTATGGCATCGAGCAGTCCCGGACCACCCCTTACCATCCTCAATGCAACGGAACATGTGAGCGCTTCAACCGAACCCTACTTCAAATGCTGAGAACGTTGGAGGAGGATAAGAAGGCATGTTGGCCAGACTACCTGCCAGAGTTGGTCTGGACCTACAATAATCGGGTCCACTCCACCACGGATTACACCCCATATCTACTGTTGTTTGAAAGAGCTGGGCGAGAGATCATTGAGCTGAAGTTGGAACAGCCAGAGGGGCTGATGGAGCGAACTGTCACTTAATGGGGGAAAGAACATCGGCAGCGATTGCAAACGATACGGCGGTTGGTGGGTCAGCAGCTACAGAAAAAAGAACATACGGGCCATAAACCGACTCAAGAGATACCGCTTCAACCCGGGGACCGAGCATTAGTCAGAGAGAAACGCCCAAGGGTAAACTAAGTGAGAGATGGGAAGTACAGCCTTACAGAGTAATCAAGAATGTTTATGCTGACGGCCAGGTCTACAAGGTGCAGATTGAGAGTGGGGTGTCCACCCTTAAGGTACTTCACAGAAATATGCTGCGGCCCTGCCGGTCTGAGGTCTGTTTTGCACCATTGCCGCCTGAAGGCGCTACTCCACTTCCTGAATCTGTCATGCCTGATGGTGAAATCGATGATGAGTGGTGGACCATACCTGACACAGCGGGGGGTCCTCAGCCATACAGAGACTGTAATCCCATGAATGTACCAGTACCGCCACGTGAGGACGAGACCCGACAAGAGCTCACTACTAGTGTTGAGCGATACGATACCGCAAGTATCGGGTATCGGCCGATATTAGCTCTATCGGCCTTTCGATACTTAGTTCCGATATTTTCGTCTTATCGGATACCGGAATCGGGATTGTCACTGTCAGTGTCCGTCGGTCGGGTCTGTCAGGAGTCAGCGGCACTTACCTGGCAGAAGATCTCCGGCGGTCACGGGCTGGACTGCTTCATGGCCGCCATCATCTTTCCCCGGTGGTCACATGCAGTTTCTCGCGATAACTGCAGTGACTGCTGGGTAATCCTGGCCGTAAAGCAGTCAGTCCGATGACGTCACCACCGGGGAAGCAGGTAATCAGCTGTGCTGCGTCGAGATGACAGGCTCTGCCTGTCATTGCGATGTAGCAGAGCTGGATCGCCGTGGGACAGTCGTTACTATGGACTGCGTCGGACAGGTGGTATACTGTTGTTTTTTTTTTTTTCTTTTTTTACAGGAGATCGATTGCGTCGCAGGAATGAGAGTATAATAAAAGAAATGAAAACTGTGTTGTCTCTTTTATTTCATTAAAAGACTTTTTTCTTGCTGTGTCTTTTTTTTATACATTTAAAAACTTTGGGATTAATAATGGATCGGTGTCTTATTGACACCTCTCCATTATTAACCGGGCTTATTGTCACCGTGCAATCAACGGTGACATTAACCCCTTATTACCCCACTTGCCACCACTACAGGGCAGTGGGAAGAGCCGGGTAAAGTGCCACAATTGGCACATCTTTTGATGCACCAAATGTGGGGCTGCTGTAGCCTGGTATTATCAGGCTGTTGAGGGCCAAAATCCATGGGCCTTGACAGTCTTTTAATACCAGGCCGCAGCAGTCTGCATTTTACTTGGCTGGTTAACACAAATAGGGGGACCCCTACGCCTTTTTTTTTCGAGGGGATCCCCTATTTTTGTTAACCAACCAAGCTAAGCAAACTGCTGTGGCCTGGTATTATCAGGCTGGCAAGGTCCATGTATGTTGGCTCCTTAACAGCCTTAAATACCATTCCTCAGCAGCAGGGGCGTACATATAAATCATGGGGCCCCATAGCAAAAGTCTGAATGTTCCCCACCCTCCCAAAAAAAAAACCCAGAGGCATTGTAAATGTAAAGTGCCAGCACAGTGAGGGAAGTTGAGTCGCACAGAGACAGGGGTTTTGGGGGTACTCGGCACCGATCACGTCGACTTCTATGGGGGATGTCACGAGTAGCACAGCTCGGTCCGTGACCTGGGCGATCACTGGAATGTGGGATATTTCCAGGGGATGATAGAATGTTCGTGTAGTTTGTCGTGACGCCACCTGTAGTACCTGGTCAGGGTGTCCAGCGCTGCTGTGCAGGTCCTCTGGAAGGGATGGTGTAGTGCAGGTAGGTGAAAAGTCTTCTACAGGTAACACGCTATCCTTCCAGGGCAGATAGATGTGAGATAGAGCAATGGTGCAAAGTGATGTAGCAGAGTGGACTATGCAACGTAGTAAGAAAGCAGGAAACACTTCAAGTTAAACGTTGCATAATAAAATTTTTAATAATAACATTACAAAAGTGCAAATGGCTTATATTATGTGACATGTTTTGTTACTGTTCATACCCTTGATATGTGTTATACATGTGTGTTAATAAATACATATTCAACAAAAGTGCAAATAGCATTAGTGCCGAAGTTCGTGGAGACTTCTTAGGACTACAACCCCACCGGGGTAACTTCACAGTGTCCTTTACTTGTGCTTGTGGAGGACCCGCTCCAAACCTCCAACTGTGGTCTTGGGTGGGCTGCAAGACTTTCCTTGAGCAGACCTCACTTTCGGCCACACCAAACGGGTTTTTAGCTTCTGAGGTAGTTGAAAATAGTGCACAGTAAAGTTTTTTGTAAAACCAAAATGGAGCACCGAAGTGCCAACTATTTACAGAAAAATTTGTGAGCCAGTACAGTTCATGGCTTCAAAGTTCAACATTTTCATTACAGTGAAACACCATTACCCAACCTGGGTATATTAAGGCAACAATAAACTTGTTCTTCTGAACATTCACCCGTCCGGGTACATCAAACCATTACCCAACATGGGTATATTAAGGCAAAAATAAACTTGTTCTTCTGAACATTCACCCGTCCGGGTACATCAAACCATTACCCAACATGGGTATTTTAAGGCAACAATAAACTTCTTTTTATGAACATTCACCCGTCCGGGTACATCAATAATTTAACTATTTACATACAGAGACCCTGTCCGGGTTATTTAGACTTCTTTGGCTGGCCTCTTCCAGGTACCACCTGGTACTGTTGTGGAGCTTGCCAAACATCCGTGACAGGAGGGTCCACCCAGACCTGATGACGTCGTGTGGCGTGTACAGTGACGTCGTGACCCGCTATCTGGGTCTGTGTGGCCACCTCTTTCGTCTCCCTCCGGGTCTGGAACCCTATGTCCTGGACTGTACGAACCCCAGGGGGCCTAACAGGCGCCGGGTACGGGCCAGCTATCATTATCATGTCCATAGCTGGGGCTGCTGAGGAGACCACTGAGGGAGGCTGGGGAGATTTACGGCGTGGGGTGGGCACTTGTGCAGAGGCCTGGTTGGGGGAGGCTGAAGGCTCGTAGGGTCTGTCAGTTTCCTGACACTCTGGGGAGTAGGGGTCGCACCTGGTAACATTTAGGGCGTACCATCCATTGTAACCCCAGTGTCGGGTGTAAGTCACCAAGTCTCCTGGCAACAGGTCCCTCCCCGGGTGTCCTTCTGGGAGGTGAGCCTCCACGTCCCGCCGGGTTACAAAAACTTCTAAATAAAGTCCAGGCTCCTGGATGAAGCCCCAACCACCTTTTAACTTAAAGTTCCGTACTGCACCCTTACGCCGCGGCTCCCTCACCGTACTTTTATCCTTTCTCATACGTGCCTTCTCTGCCAGGTCCTTCTCCAGGTGACGTTGCCGAAGCTTTTGGGATTCTCGCTGCTCCCTTTGTCGCTCTGCTTCCCGCTCCCGACGTCTCCACTCCTCCTGACGCCGGTTGTAATTCTCCTCCACTAGCTGCTCCATGTCTCCACCATCAAATGCCAGCTTACGATGTCCGGTTTGCGGCAGCTCTCCTGGCGGCGCTCACCTGTGGCGGAAGCAGCCGGCTCTGGAACAGATGACGGTCGGGGCTCCGGTACAGGCAGGTAGTGCTCTGGTGCCTGCGCGGCCTCCTCCATGAGGACGGGTGTCGCTTCTTCTGCCTCAGTGACGGGGGCAGACAGCGGGATCTGGGGTGCTGGTGCGGCGTTTTCTGCAGGAACGGGTGCCTCCACTGTGATACTGGCAACCGGTTCAGATTGCAAGGGCTGGGATGCCCGCACGGCCTTCTGTACTGGAACGGGTGCCTCCACTGAGATACTGGCAACCGGTTCAGATTGCAAGGGCTGGGATGCCCGCACGGCCTTCTGTACTGGAACGGTTGCCTCCACTGAGATACCGGCAACCGGTTCAGATTGCAAGGGCTGGGATGCCCGCACGGCCTTCTGTACTGGAACGGGTGCCTCCACTGAGATACTGGCAACCGGTTCAGATTGCAAGGGCTGGGATGCCCGCACGGCCTCCTCTACTGGAACGGGTGCCTCACCTTCCGGTACAGACACTTCAGGGGGTAAGAGGGATTGTCGCCGCTCCAATTGTAGTTTTAGGGCCCGCCAGCTCGCTTCCATCCTGGCGACCTCCTCCCGGTGCCGGGCCAGGTCTCTCAGGGTATCCTCCGCTTCTTCCAGCGTAGGAGGGTTTCCAGGCCGGGTGCCAAACGGTGGCTCCGTGGCGATCGGGTCGCTTCCGTGGGGGGAGAGCTCTGACTCCTCCATCCCTTCCCACTTCTGCTCACGTCCATTCGCCATCTCAACAAAGTCACATGTGTCATTAGCATCAGGAGAGGCGACATCTTTTGTAGGGAGGCGGGACCTTCGCGTTCGTTTACGCCCACTGAGGAGGATGAGGAGGCGGAACTCCAGAGCTGTGGGGCACGATCTTACATTGCAGTAACATTTAGAGTGTGCGGACATCGTTTTCGCGCCACGGAGTGAGTGTACGCCCACGAGAGCACCCCCTTATTCTTCACCTGTGCCTCGTGGCGCAGATATGACGGAAAAATGGCAAATACAGTCTATGATGATTTTTGCAATTCTCAAGCAAAAAAACAGTTCAATTAAGGCACACAGGACTCGCTTATAGCGAGCTTCTGAATCCTGTTCGCTGGGTTGCGATGCAACATCTCTGTGGCGACTGGACCCTCGGGTGCTTCTGTCTTTTCACAAATGCCGGCTTTACCCGGCAATTGAATCAGAGGCTATTTTACTATGTAGAAGTGAATAAACTATAAATATATGTATATATATATGTCACAATGACATGTTATATATATATATATATATATATATATATATGCATTCTAAGTGTGTATATTTTGTGTTTACAAGGAAAGAAAGTGTTTTTTTAGTTGCGATATTTTGTTCCCATAGACTTACATGGGACTTCCGGTATCGGAATCGGATATCGACGATATTTAGTGATATCGGCGATACCATTCCGATCCGATATTTTTAGATATCGAGCAGTATCGCTCAACACTACTCACTACGACTCCTGCAGCAAGTGTTCCGCTGGAAGATAGTCAAGCCTTGCCTGATAGCCAAGAGCTCCGAAGATCCCTGAGGTCTACTGCAGGGGTTCCACCAGTCCGATATGTAGAACAGTGTACTCTGTCTAGTTTTCTGATTTTGTTGCTCCTCTTTAGGTGCTGTTTCCACATTGCACGTTCCTTCATTACACTGTGACCTTGATGTTGTTATGGCCGAGGACGACCATACTTAAGTAGGGAGGCATGTAGGGGAGTGGTGCTGTTATGGACAGTAAGAAACACGCTGCCACTTTAAGAGACAGTATCCCCTTGTTTGATGAGATGGAATGTACTGCTCCCCCTGCCAAAGACTGTGCTAATGAGCTGCCCAAGGCTGAAGAGAGGAGCAGTTGAGCCTGCGTGAGACGGTGAGCTTGGAGCTGCTGGAGAGAACGGCTGTTCATGTAACTGTCAAAAAGGTCGCACAGCCTGTGACGTAGTGGACTTGTGAAATTGAACAGACATTTCGGGTGTAGAAAAGGTGGCTGTTGTGAATACCTTGGAGGCGAATTCTGAGCTGGGGCTCCCTCCGGTGGTTGCTGAGAGTTATGAACTAATTAATGAATGGCCTTCAGCTGTCTCTGAATGGTATGATATAAGTGACCTGAGTTCCCATCAACCTTGCCGGTAATCAATTGTTCCTCCTGGTCTTGCTTGGAGCACAGCTTGCTTCCCTGCTCCGGTATTGTTAAACCATTGACTGATTTGACCAAAAAGGGTTCCGATGTGATGAATTGGCCTCCTGAGGCAGTTTCTGCGTTTCAGGAACTTAAGCAGAGATTCATTTCTGCTCCTGTTCTACGGCAGCCTGATGTTTCTCTGCCGTTTCAGGTGGAGATTGATGCCTCTGAGATTGGGGCAGGTGCCGTTTTGTCCCAAAAGGGATCCAGAGACCTCTAAGAGTAACCCTTGTTCCTTTTTCTCTCGAAAATTTTCTCCAACTGAACGTCATTATGACGTGGGTAATCGGGAGTTATTGGCCATGAAGTGGGCCTTTGAAGAGTGGAAGGAGCCAAACATCAGGTGGTGGTCCTCACGGACCATAAGAACCTGGTTTATCTAGAATCAGCCAAGCGACTTAATCCTAGACAGGCCAGGTGGGCCTTGTTTTTCACACGTTTTAATTTTGTGGTTTCTTTTCTTCCGGGCACTAAGAATGTCAAGGCGGATGCCCTCTCGAGGAGTTTCTTTGTGGATTCTCCTGAGCTATCTGATCCTGCTGTTATTTTGAAAGAGGGTGTACTTCTTTCCGCCATCTCACCCAATTTGAGACTGGCTCTGGAGGGGAGTCAGGAGGATAAACCTGAGCGCTGCCCTGTTGGGAAATTGTTTGTCCCAGACCAGTGGAAAAAGAGTGTGATGTCTGAGATTCATTGTTCCGCATTGGCTGGTCATCCTGGGATTTTTGGTACCAGAGATTTGGTGAGTCGCTCCTTTTGGTGGCCTACTTTGTCTCGTGACGTCAGGGACTTTGTGCAGTCCTGTGGGACTTGCTCTCATTCCAAGCCTTGCACTCGTTCTGGTGGTTTGTTAATGCCATTGCCTGTGCCCAGGAGGCCATGGACCCATGTTTTTATGGATTTTATTTCCAACCTTCCTGTCTCTCAGAGAATGACCATTATCTGGGTAATCTGTGACAGGTTTTCACAAGATGATACATCTTGTGCCATTACCTAAGTTGCCTTCCTCCTCTGAATTGGTGCCTTTGTTCTTTCAGCACGTGGTTCGGTTACATGGCATTCCGGAGAACATTGTGTCTGACAGAGGAGTCCAGTTTGTTTCCAGATTTTGGAGGACATTTTGTTCTAAACTTGGTGTTCAGTTGTCTTTCTCCTCTGCATTTCACCCTCAGACCAATGGACAAACCGAGAGAACAAACCAGACCTTGGAGACTTATTTGAGATGTTTTGTGTCTGCTGATCAAGATGACTGGGTCTCTTTTTTGCCTTTGGCTGAGTTTGCTCTTAATAATAGAGCTAGCTCTGCCACCTTGATGTCTCCATTTTTCTGCAATTCTGGGTTTCACCCTCGATTTTCTTCAGGACAGGCGGAGGCTTCTGTATGTCCGGGGGTTGACTCTATTGTGCAGCGTATGCAGCAGATTTGGGACCAGGTGGTGGAGAGGTTGTCTCTCAGGAGAAGGCCCAGCGGTTTGCCAACCGGCATAGGACTGATGGTCCTCGTTTTAAAGTGGGGGACTTGGTTTGGTTGTCCTCAAGGAATATCCCTATGAAGGTTGCATCTCCAAAATTTAAGCCAAGGTTCATTGGACCTTATAAGATCATGGAAATTCTTAATCCGGTTTCCTTCCGTTTGCTTCTTCCAGGGACATTTAAGATCCATAACGTGTTCCACAAGTCCTTATTGAAGAGATTTGTCAAGCCAGTGGTTCCTATGGCTGCGCCTCCTGACCCTGTTTTGGTTGAGGGCAATTTGAAGTACGTGGTTGAGAAAATATTGGATTCTCGTTTTGCTAGACGGAAACTCCAGTATTTGGTTAAGTGGAGAGGTTATGGTCAGGAGGACAATTCTTGGGTGTTTGCTTCGGACATCCATGGTGGGAGACTTATCCGTGCCTATCATCGAGCTCATCCTGATCGGCCTGGTTGCGCAGGTGAGGGTTCGGTGACCCCTCCTCAAGGGGGGGTACTGTTGTGAATACCTTGGAGGCAAATTCTGAGCTAGTGCTCCCTCCGGTGGTTGCAGAGGGTAATGAACTAATTAATGAATGGCCTTCAACTGGCTCTGAATGGTATGATATAAGTGGCCTGAGTTCCCATCAACCTTGCCGGTAATCAATTTTTCCTCCTGGTCTTGCTTAGAGCACAGCTTGCTTCCCTGCTCTCATTCAGATAAGTGTTTGCTGTTTTTTTTCCTCTGTTGGATTTTCACTGCTGGTTTGCTGCTTGCAGTGGACTGCAGCCTGGTCCCCTTTTGGGGGTCTGGCGCTGCAATTGTGCTCAGTTTGTGTTTGCACTTTTGCTTTGTTCCTTTGTTACTTTTTATTTGCTGAATTGCTGATTCTTACACCAGAGATCTGATTTAGGTGGTTGAGATCGTGTGATCTCAGGTTTTTTGTTAATCAGAAGTGTTGGTATTTTTGTCAGGGTTTTCTTGGATTGCAGTCAGAATTCTTTCCTATACTTTTCTATCTAGACAGATTGGGCCCCAGCGTTTGCTCATTCTATTTTCTGTCTGTGTCCGTGTTTTCTTCTTGTCTAACCGCCATTACATGTTTGGGGGCTTCCTATTTCTTTGGGGACTCTGCTCTGGGGCAGATAGCTTTCATCTTTCTGCCTTTAGGTGTAGTTATCTCTCCGGCTGTGACGAGGCGTCTAGGATCACCGTAGGTATGCTTCACGGCTACTTCTAGTATGGTGGTTAGCTTAGGTTACTGCAATTCAATATTTTCCAGCCCCTCTGGTGTATTACTACTTTTGCTATTTTTTGCAATTTCTCCTCAGCTACCAAAACATAACAGGTGGCTGTCCTGTGCTATTTTGAGAAGCCACGAAGAGACCGAGATAGGGATTTACAGTTTCCAGGAGCACCTCCAGGACCCTGAAGCAAGGAGAAGACCACGTTTCACAGATCTGCCAGACAGGCATGCGTACCACCGTACAGGACTGTTGGGGGCCCCGGGACCGGACCTAAGTCCCCAACATTACCGTGAGTTTGTTCCTGTTTGTGCACATGTCAGGGCCTAGTGTAGGCTTCAACAGACAGAACACGGCACCTGTGTGGCCTGTTTAGTAGAGGCCAGGGAGGTAATATGTAGAGTAGCATCATTCTTTGTTTATTGTTTGGATTTGTGTTGTGAATAGGCTGGAGGTGAGTTCTGAGCAGGAGCTCCCTCTGGTGGTTACTAATGGTACTGGACTGTCCAGTGAAGATTGTGAGGATTGGGAATCAGGTGTTACTGACTGGTCTTATATAAGGGAGTCGCCTTCCCATCAGGGTTGCCGGTGATCAATTGTTCTGGTCTCAATCCTTGATTCCTGTTTCCTTGGTAGCCTGCTGTGTCGTGTCTGAATCTCCTGCTAACAGATAAGACATTTTCTTCTTTTTGTTTTTGTGCTAGATTTTTGCATTTTGTCCTGCACTTCTGTGGGGGCCTTCAGGGTCCCATCTGGGGGCTTTTGCCCTCTCTGTTCAGTTCAGCCACTGATGTTTGTACATTTGCTTTTTCCAGTTTTTTCAGTGACTGCTGTTTTGATTTTGGTTACACCAGAGAACTAATTTAGGTGGTAGAGGTCGTGTGATCTCAGGTGTTTTTGGAATTAGTAGAGTTGGTGCTTTTCAGGGTTTTTTGGGATTGCAGTAAGTGCCCTTCCTATCCTTTTCTATTTAGTAAGTTTGGGCCCCAACGTTTGCTCATACTATTTTCTGTCTGTGTCAGTATTTCTTCTTGTCTAACCGCCATTACATGTTTGGGGGCTTTCTATGTTCTTTGGGGATCTGCTCCGGGGCAGATAGCTTTCCTCTTTCTATCTTTAGGTGTAGTTAGTTTCTCAGGCTGTGACGAGGCGTCTAGGACCAACGTAGGAACGCTCCACGGCTGCCTCTAGTTGTGGTGGTTAGTCAGGGTACTGCAATCTCATAGTTTCCAACTGCTCTGGTGTATTTCCTTTTTTACCTGTACTCCTCAGTTACCGAAACATAACAGTATCACCGGCCTAACAAATTGAAAATTATATTGTACTCACAGAAGGGAAAAAAATATATATATTGTTAAAGAGAAAAAAAAAGAAAAAAGTTGTCAGAGATTTTTTTTTTTTTTTTTTTCCCCTCTGTATCTCTGGGTGCTGGGGAGGATTTTTTCTTTTCTCTCAATGGAGGTTGCACAGTTGTCTGGCCGTGTGGATCAGCTTGCCACTGAAGTTCGGAGTATTGCTACCTATCTTGCTAGGTGGCCTGTTGTGGAACCTAGGATTCCCATGCCAGATTTGTTTTTAGGGGATCGAGCTAAGTTTCTGAATTTCAAAAATAACTGTAAATTGTTTTTTGCCTTAAAATCTAAGTCCTCAGGGAACGCAGCGCAGCAGGTTCAAATTGTCATCTCTCTCCTGCGCGGCGATCCTCAGGATTGGGCTTTTTCCCTGACACCTGGGGATCCTGTTTTGAGTGATGTTGATGCATTTTTTCAGACTTTGGGGTTATTGTACGATGAGCCTAATATCACTGATCAAGCTGAAAAAACTTTGTTGGCATTAAATCAGGGGCTTGAGGACGCTGAGTTATACTGTCAGAGATTCCGTAGGTGGGCAGTCCTGACCAAATGGAATGACGACGCTTTGGCAGCTCTTTTTCGGAAGGGTCTGTCAGATAATGTAAAGGATGTTATGGTGGGATTCCCTGTTCCCTCTGGTCTTAATGATTCTATGTCATTAGCGATTCAAATTGACAGACGTTTGCGTGAGCGGAAAGGTATGCGTGGAATAATGTTGCCTTGTGAACCTGCTTCTGAATCCATGCAGTGTGATAGAGTGGTGTCTGGGGCACAGCGTCATGAATTTCGAAAGCGCAATGGGTTATGTTTCTACTGTGGTGATGCCTCTCATGCTATTTCAGTCTGCCCTAAGCGGGGAAGACATTTTGCACGCTCAGTTGTCTTGGGTAGTGTTCAGACTAAGTTTTTATTAACTGTCACTCTGATATGCTCTCTGTCCTCATTTTCTGCTCAGGCTTTTGTTAATTCTGGAGCAGCTATTAGCCTGATGGATTTTGATTTTGCTAAACGTTGTGGGTTTCCCTTGATACCCCTACAGAAGTCTATTCCCCTACTGGGGATCGATTCTACCCCTTTGGCTGAGAATAAACCTCAGTTCTCTACTCAGGTGATAATGAGGGTAGAACCTGATCATCAGGAGAGTTGCAAATTTTTGGTTCTGTATAATCTGCATGACATTATCGTACTGGGTTTCCCTTGGTTACAGTCTCATAATCCTGTTTTGGATTGGAAATCTGTGTCTGTTACCAGTTGGGGCTGCCAATGTGTTAATACCAACACTCCTGTTTTTTCTGCCTCTCCCCAGGCTCAGGATGTTCCTGACTTTTTGATTGATTTTTCTGATGTGTTTAGCGAAAGTAAATCTGCATCCTTGCCTCCCCATAGGAGCTATGACTGCGCTATTGAATTAGTGCCTGGTAGTAAATTCCCTAAAGGTCGCCTTTTTAACTTGTCTGTACCTGAACATGACGCTATGCGGTCTTATATCAAGGAGTCATTGGAGAAGGGTCATATCAGACCATCCTCTTCACCCTTAGGTGCCGGTTTTTTCTTTGTGGCCAAAAAGGATGGTTCATTAAGGCCGTGTATTGATTATCGTCTCTTGAACAAGATCACTGTGAAATATCAATATCCGTTACCCTTGATCTCTGACCTGTTTTCCAGGGTGAAAAACGCTACTTGGTTTACCAAGCTTGACCTCAGGGGGGCATATAACCTTATTCGCATTAAGCACGGGGATGAATGGAAGACGGCATTTAATACCCCTGAAGGGCATTTTTGAGTACCTTGTGATGCCCTTTGGGCTCACTAATGCTCCTTCTGTCTTCCAGTCCTTCATGAATGACATTTTCAGGGATTTTGTGGATAAATTTCTGATTGTTTATTTGGATGATATCTTGATTTTTTCCAATGACTGGGACTCTCATGTAAAACATATTCGGACTGTGTTCCAGATTTTGAGAGAGAATGCTCTGTATGTGAAGGGATCAAAGTATCTTTTTGGCGTTCAGAGGATCTCATTTCTGGGATTCATTTTGTCCCCATCTGTTATTGAAATGGACCCGGTCAAAGTTCAGGCCATCTGTGATTGGGTCCAACCTACTTCATTGAAGGCTCTTCAAAGATTCTTGGGTTTTGCCAATTTTTATCGTAAATTTATTGGTAATTTCTCGGTTATTGTTAAACCATTAACTGATTTGACCAAAAAGGGTTCTGATGTGGTGAATTGGCCTCCTGAGGCAGTCTCTGCATTTCAGTAACTTAAGCAGAGATTCACTTCTGCTCCTGTTCTACGGCAGCCTGATGTTTCTCTGCCATTTCAGGTGGAGGTTGATGCCTCTGAAATTGGGGCAGGTGCCGTTTTGTCCCAAAGAGATCCAGAGACCTCTAAAAGTAACCCTTGTGCCTTTTTCTCTCGAAAATTTTCTCCTACTGAACGTAATTATGATGTGGGTAATCGGGAGTTATTGGCCATGAAGTGGGCTTTTGAAGAGTGGAGACATTGGCTGGAGGGAGCCAAACATCAGGTCGTGGTCCTTACGGACCATAAGAATCTAGTTTATCTGGAATCTGCCAAGCGACTTAATCCTAGACAGGCCAGGTGGTGTTATGATTTGGTAGCTGAGGAGAGCAGGCAAAAAAGGAAATACACCAGAGCAGTTGGAAACTATGAGATTGCAGTACCCTGACTAACCACCACAACTAGAGGCAGCCGTGGAGCGTTCCTACGTTGGTCCTAGACGCCTCGTCACAGCCTGAGAAACTAACTACACCTAAAGATAGAAAGAGGAAAGCTATCTGCCCTGGAGCAGATCCCCAAAGAACATAGAAAGCCCCCAAACATGTAATGGCGGTTAGACAAGAAGAAATACTAACACAGACAGAAAATAGTATGAGCAAACGTTGGGGCCCAAACTTACTAAATAGAAAAGGATAGGAAGGGCACTTACTGCAATCTCAAAAAACCCTGAAAAGCACCAACTCTACTAATTTCAAAAACACCTGAGATCACACGACCTCTACCACCTAAATTAGTTCTCTGGTGTAACCAAAAACAAAACAGCAGCCACTGAAAAAACTGGAAAAAGCAAATGTACAAACATCAGTGGCTGAACTGAACTGAGAGGGCAAAAGCCCCCAGAGGGGACCCAGAAGGCCCCCACAGAAGTGCAGGACAAAATGCAAAAATCAAGCACAAAAACAAAAAGAAGAAAATGTCTTATCTGTTAGCAGGAGATTCAGACACGACACAGCAGGCTACCAAGGAAACTGGAATCAAGGATTGAGACCAGAACAATTGATCACCGGCAACCCTGATGGGAAGGTGACTCCCTTATATAAGACCAGTCAGTAACACCTGATTCCCAATCCTCACAATCTTCACTGGACAGTCCAGTACCGTTTGTAACCACCAGAGGGAGCTTCTGCTCAGAACTCATTTCCAGCCTATTCACAACAGTACCCCCCCCTTGAGGAGGGGTCACCGAACCCTCATTTGAGCAACCAGGTCGGTCAGGATGAGTTCTATGATACGCACGGATGAGTCTCCTAGCATGGATGTCCGAAGCAAACACCCAAGAATTGTCTTCCTGACCATAACCTCTCCATTTAACCAAATACTGGAGTTTCCGTCTAGAAAAACGAGAATTCAATATTTTCTCAACCACATACTCCAGATTGCCCTCAACCAAAACAGGGTCAGGAGGCACAGTAGTAGGAACCACTGGCTCAACAAACCTCTTCAACAAGGACTTGTGGAACACGTTATGGATCTTAAATGTCCCTGGAAGAAGCAAACGAAAAGAAACAGGATTAAGAATCTCCATGATCTTATAAGGTCCAATGAACCTAGGCTTAAATTTAGGAGATGCCACTCTCATAGGAATATTTCTTGAGGACAACCAGACCAAGTCCCCCACTTTAAACCGAGGACCATCAGTCCTATGCGGGTTAGTAAACCGCTGGGCCCTCTCCTGAGAGAGGGACAACCTCTCCACTACCTGGTCCCAAATCTGTTGCATACGCTCCACAACAGAGTCAACACCTGGACAGACAGAAGCCTCCGTCTGTCCTGAAGAAAATCGAGGGTGAAACCCAGAATTACAGAAAAATGGAGACATCAAAGTGGCAGAGCTAGCCCTATTATTAAGAGCTAACTCAGCCAAAGGCAAAAAAGAGACCCAGTCATCCTGATCAGCAGACACAAAGCATCTTAGATAAGTCTCCAATGTCTGGTTTGTTCTCTCAGTTTGACCATTGGTCTGAGGATGAAACGCCGAGGAGAAAGACAATTGAACACCAATTTTAGAACAAAAGGTCCTCCAAAATCTGGAAACAAACTGGACTCCTCTGTCAGACACAATGTTCTCAGGAATGCCGTGTAAACGAACCACGTGCTGAAGGAACAAAGGCACCAATTCAGAGGAGGAAGGCAACTTAGGTAATGGCACAAGATGTATCATCTTGGAAAACCTATCGCAAATCACCCAGATGACGGTCATTCTTGAGAAACAGGGAGGTCGGAAATGAAATCCATAGAGATATGGGTCCATGGTCTCTTGGGCACAGGTAATGACATCAACAAACCACTAGAACGAGAGCAAGGCTTGGAGCGAGAGCAAGTCCCGCAGGACTGCACAAACTCCCTGACATCACGAGACAAGGTAGACCACCAAAAGGACTGACTAACCAAGTCTCTGGTACCAAAAATTCCGGGATGACCGGCCAACGCGGAACAATGAATCTCAGACATTACACTCTTTTTCCACTGGTCCGGGACAAACAATTTCCCAACAGGGCAGCGCTCGGGCTTATCCTCATGACACCCCTCCAGAGCCAGTCTCAAATTGGGCGAGATGGCAGAAAGAACTACACCCTCTTTCAAAATAACAGAAGGATCAGATAACTCAGGAGAGTCCGCCAGGAAACTCCTCGAGAGGGCATCCACCTTAACATTTTTAGTGCCAGGAAGAAATGAAACCACAAAATTAAAACGTGTGAAAAACAAGGCCCACCTGGCCTGTCTAGGATTAAGTCGCTTGGCAGATTCCAGATAAACTAGATTCTTATGGTCCGTAAGGACCACCACCTGATGTTTGGCTCCCTCCAGCCAATGTCTCCACTCTTCAAAAGCCCACTTCATGGCTGATAACTCCCGATTACCCACGTCATAATTACGTTCAGTGGGAGAAAATTTTCTAGAGAAAAAGGCACAAGGGTTACTTTTAGAGGTCTCTGGATCTCTTTGGGACAAAACGGCACCTGCCCCAATTTCAGAGGCATCAACCTCCACCTGAAATGGTAGAGAAACATCAGGCTGCCGTAGAACAGGAGCAGAAGTGAATCTCTGCTTAAGTTCCTGAAATGCAGAGACTGCCTCAGGAGGCCAATTCACCACATCAGAACCCTTCTTGGTCAAATCAGTTAATGGTTTAACAATAACAGAGAAATTACCAATAAATTTACGATAAAAATTGGCAAAACCCAAGAATCTTTGAAGAGCCTTTAATGGAGTAGGTTGGACCCAATCACAGATGGCCTGAACTTTGACCGGGTCCATTTCAATAACAGATGGGGACAAAATGAATCCCAGAAATGAGATTCTCTGAACGCCAAAAAGACACTTTGATCCCTTCACATACAGAGCATTCTCTCTCAAAATCTGGAACACAGTCCAACATGTTTTACATGAGAGTCCCAGTCATTGGAAAAAATCAAGATATCATCCAAATAAACAATCAGAAATTTATCCACAAAATCCCTGAAAATGTCATTCATGAAGGACTGGAAGACAGAAGGAGCATTAGTGAGCCCAAAGGGCATCACAAGGTACTCAAAATGCCCTTCAGGGGTATTAAATGCCGTCTTCCATTCATCCCCGTGCTTAATGCGAATAAGGTTATATGCCCCCTGAGGTCAAGCTTGGTAAACCAAGTAGCGTTTTTCACCCTGGAAAACAGATCAGAGATCAAGGGTAAAGGATATTGATATTTCACAGTAATATTGTTCAAGAGATGATAATCAATACACGGCCTTAATGAACCATCCTTTTTGGCCAAAAAGAAAAAACCGGCACCTAAGGGTGAAGAGGATGGTCTGATATGACCCTTCTCCAATGACTCCTTGATATAAGACCGCATAGCGTCATGTTCAGGTACAGACAAGTTAAAAAGGCGACCTTTAGGGAATTTACTACCAGGCACTAATTCAATAGCGCAGTCATAGCTCCTATGGGGAGGTAAGGATGCAGATTTACTTTCGCTAAACACATCAGAAAAATCAATCAAAAAGTCAGGAACATCCTGAGCCTGGGGGGAGGCAGAAAAAACAGGAGTGTTGGTATTAACACATTGGCAGCCCCAACTGGTAACAGACACAGATTTCCAATCCAAAACAGGATTATGAGACTGTAACCAAGGGAAACCCAGTACGATAATGTCATGCAGATTATACAGAACCAAAAATTTGCAACTCTCCTGATGATCAGGTTCTACCCTCATTATCACTTGAGTAGAGAACTGAGGTTTATTCTCAGCCAAAGGGGTAGAATCGATCCCCAGTAGGGGAATAGACTTCTGTAGGGGTATCAAGGGAAACCCACAACGTTTAGCAAAATCAAAATCCATCAGGCTAATAGCTGCTCCAGAATTAACAAAAGCCTGAGCAGAAAATGAGGACAGAGAGCATATCAAGGAAACAGTTAATAAAAACTTAGTCTGAACACTACCCAAGACAACTGAGCATGCAAAATGTCTTCCCCGCTTAGGGCAGACTGAAATAGCATGAGAGGCATCACCACAGTAGAAACATTACCCATTGCGCTTTCGAAATTCATGACGCTGTGCCCCAGAAACCACTCTATCACACTGCATGGATTCAGAAGCAGGTTCACAAGGCAACATTATTCCACGCATACCTTTCCGCTCACGCAAACGTCTGTCAATTTGAATCGCTAATGACATAGAATCATTGAGACCAGAGGGAACAGGGAATCCCACCATAACATCCTTTACATTATCTGACAGTCCCTTCCGAAAAAGAGCTGCCAAAGCGTCGTCATTCCATTTGGTCAGGACTGCCCACCTATGGAATCTCTGACAGTATAACTCAGTGTCCTCAAGCCCCTGACTTAATGCCAACAAAGTTTTTTCAGCTTGATCAGTGACATTAGGCTCATCGTACAATAACCCCAAAGCCTGAAAAAACGCATCAACATCACTCAAAACAGGATCCCCAGGTGTCAGGGAAAAAGCCCAATCCTGAGGGTCGCCGCGCAGGAGAGAGATGACAATTTGAACCTGCTGCGCTGCGTTCCCTGAGGACTTAGATTTTAAGGCAAAAAACAATTTACAGTTATTTTTGAAATTCAGAAACTTAGCTCGATCCCCTAAAAACAAATCTGGCATGGGAATCCTAGGTTCCACAACAGGCAACCTAGCAAGATAGGTAGCAATACTCCGAACCTCAGTGGCAAGCTGATCCACACGGCCAGACAACTGTGCAAACTCCATTGAGAGAGAAAAAAAAAATCATCCTCAGCACCCAGAGATACAGAGGGAAAAAAAAAAAATGCAACAAACAGAAAAAAAAAAATCTCTGACAACTCTGACAACTTTTTTCTTTCCACAATATTTTTCCCTTCTGTGAGTACCATATCATTTTTAGTTTTGGCCGGTGATACTGTTATGATTTGGTAGTTGAGGAGAGCAGGCAAAAAAGGAAATACACCAGAGCAGTTGGAAACTATGAGATTGCAGTACCCTGACTAACCATCACAACTAGAGGCAGCCGTGGAGCGTTCCTATGTTGGTCCTAGACGCCTCGTCACAGCCTGAGAAACTAACTACACCTAAAGATAGAAAGAGGAAAGCTATCTGCCCCGGAGCAGATCCCCAAAGAACATAGAAAGCCCCCAAACATGTAATGGCGGTTAGACAAGAAGAAATACTGACACAGACAGAAAATAGTATGAGCAAACGTTGGGGCCCAAACTTACTAAATAGAAAAGGATAGGAAGGGCACTTACTGCAATCCCAAAAAACCCTGAAAAGCACCAACTCTACTAATTCCAAAAACACCTGAGATCACACGACCTCTACCACCTAAATTAGTTCTCTGGTGTAACCAAAATCAAAACAGCAGTCACTGAAAAAACTGGAAAAAGCAAATGTACAAACATCAGTGGCTGAACTGAACTGAGAGGGCAAAAGCCCCCAGAGGGTACCCTGAAGGCCCCCACAGAAGTGCAGGACAAAATGCAAAAATCAAGCACAAAAACAAAAAGAAAAAAATGTCTTATCTGTTAGCAGGAGATTCAGACACGACACAGCAGGCTACCAAGGAAACAGGAATCAAGGATTGAGACCAGAACAATTGATCACCAGCAACCCTGATGGGAAGGCGACTCCCTTATATAAGACCAGTCAGTAACACCTGATTCCCAATCCTCACAATCTTCACTGGAGAGTCCAGTACCGTTTGTAACCACCAGAGGGAGCTTCTGCTCAGAACTAATTTCCAGCCTATTCACAACAAGGTGGGCCTTGTTTTTCACACAATTTAATTTTGTGGTTTCATTTCTTCCTGGCACTAAGAATGTTAAGGCGGATGCCCTCTCCAGGAGTTTCCTGGCGGACTCTCCTGAGTTATCTGAGTCTTCTGTTATTTTGAAGGAGGGTGTAGTTCTTTCCGCCATCTCGCCCAATTTGAAACTGGCTCTGGAGGGGTGTCAGGAGGATAAGCCCGAGCGCTGCCCTGTTGGGAAATTGTTTGTCCCGGACCAGTGGAAAAAGAGTGTAATGTCTGAAATTCATTGTTCCGCGTTGGCCGGTCATCCCGGAATTTTTGGTACCAGAGACTTGGTTAGTCGGTCCTTTTGGTGGCCTACCTTGTCTCGTGATGTCAGGGAGTTTGTGCAGTCCTGCGGGACTTGCTCTCGCTCCAAGCCTTGCTCTCGTTCTAGTGGTTTGTTGATGCCATTACCTGTGTCCAAGAGACCATGGACCCATATCTCTATGGATTTCATTTCCGACCTCCCTGTTTCTCAGAGAATGACCGTCATCTGGGTGATTTGCGATAGGTTTTCCAAGATGATACATCTTGTGCCATTACCTAAGTTGCCTTCCTCCTCTGAATTGGTGCCTTTGTTCCTTCAGCACGTGGTTCGTTTACACGGCATTCCTGAGAACATTGTGTCTGACAGAGGAGTCCAGTTTGTTTCCAGATTTTGGAAGACTTTTTGTTCTAAACTTGGTGTTCAATTGTCTTTCTCCTCGGCGTTTCATCCTCAGACCAATGGTCAAACTGAGAGAACAAACCAGACATTGGAGACTTATCTAAGATGCTTTGTGTCTGCTGATCAGGATGACTGGGTCTCTTTTTTGCCTTTGGCTGAGTTTGCTCTTAATAATAGGGCTAGCTCTGCCACTTTGATGTCTCCATTTTTCTGTAATTCTGGGTTTCACCCTCGATTTTCTTCAGGACAGACGGAGGCTTCTGTCTGACCGGGTGTTGACTCTGTTGTGGAGCGTATGCAGCAGATTTGGGACCAGGTAGTGGAGAGGTTGTCCCTCTCTCAGGAGAGGGCCCAGCGGTTTGCTAACCGGCATAGGACTGATGGTCCTCGGTTTAAAGTGGGGGACTTGGTCTGGTTATCCTCAAAAAATATTCCTATGAGAGTGGCATCTCCTAAATTTAAGCCTAGGTTCAATGGACCTTATAAGATCATGGAGATTCTTAATCCTGTTTCTTTTCGTTTGCTTCTTCCAGGGACATTTAAGATCCATAACGTGTTCCACAAGTTCTTGTTGAAGAGGTTTGTTGAGCCAGTGGTTCCTACTACTGTGCCTCCTGACCCTGTTTTGGTTGAGGGCAATCTGGAGCATGTGGTTGAGAAAATATTGAATTCTCGTTTTTCTAGACGGAAACTCCAGTATTTGGTTAAATGGAGAGGTTATGGTCAGGAAGACAAATCTTGGGTGTTTGCTTCGGACATCCATGCTAGGAGACTCATCCGTGCGTATCATAGAACTCATCCTGACCGACCTGGTTGCTCTAATGAGGGTTCAGTGACCCCTCCTCTAGGGGGGGTACTGTTGTGAATAGGCTGGAGGTGAGTTCTGAGCAGGAGCTCCCTCTGGTGGTTACTAATGGTACTGGACTGTCCAGTGAAGATTGTGAGGATTGGGAATCAGGTGTTACTGACTGGTCTTATATAAGGGAGTCGCCTTCCCATCAGGGTTGCCGGTGATCAATTGTTCTGGTCTCAATCCTTGATTCCTGTTTCCTTGGTAGCCTGCTGTGTCGTGTCTGAATCTCCTGCTAACAGATAAGACATTTTCTTCTTTTTGTTTTTGTGCTAGATTTTTGCATTTTGTCCTGCACTTCTGTGGGGGCCTTCAGGGTCCCCTCTGGGGGCTTTGGCCCTCTCTGTTCAGTTCAGCCACTGATGTTTGTACATTTGCTTTTTCCAGTTTTTTCAGTGGCTGCTGTTTTGATTTTGGTTACACCAGAGAACTAATTTAGGTGGTAGAGGTCGTGTGATCTCAGGTGTTTTTGGAATTAGTAGAGTTGGTGCTTTTCAGGGTTTTTTGGGATTGCAGTAAGTGCCCTTCCTATCCTTTTCTATTTAGTAAGTTTGGGCCCCAACGTTTGCTCATACTATTTTATGTCTGTGTCAGTATTTCTTCTTGTCTAACCGCCATTACATGTTTGGGGGCTTTCTATGTTCTTTGGGGATCTGCTCTGGGGCAGATAGCTTTCCTCTTTCTATCTTTAGGTGTAGTTAGTTTCTCAGGCTGTGACGAGGCGTCTAGGACCAACGTAGGAACGCTCCACGGCTGCCTCTAGTTGTGGTGGTTAGTCAGGGTACTGCAATCTCATAGTTTCCAACTGCTCTGGTGTATTTCCTTTTTACCTGTACTCCTCAGTTACCGAAACATAACAGATTTGCCTGTGTGAAATATATTGATCCTGTAATAGTTGGAGCACCGTGCTATTTGACGGCCCAGCTAAAGAATACAAACTCTTGTAAATTATCTTTTGCCACTGCATACCACTGTTTGAACCTTCCTTATCCACTTCATTCCTTGCCTACCAATAAATTTACCCTTTGTTTGCACCTCATCTTGTGTACCGTAGTCTCCCTCCACCGTGGTGGTTCCCCGGCCATCGCTTCATAGGCAAACAGTATGGGAGTAGCAACTACCTAATAATGGGAACATTGCTTTTAGGTGGCCCTCCTGTACGTCTCTTCAAAGGGTTATTGGGGTGTGTCCATATTTTAGGTAGGCCTTGCATTCACTTCATGGGCAAACAGTATGGGAGTACCAACTTCCTAATAATGTGGGAATATGCTTTCAGGTGGGCCTCCTGTACATTTATTCAATGGGGTACTGGGGTGCGCCTAAATTGGGCACAGGGCAGGCCTTGCATTCACTGCATACACAAACTGTATGGGAGTACCAACTTCCTAATAATGAGAACAATGCTTTCAGGTGACCATCCTGTACATCTGTTCAAAGGGTTATTGGGGTGCGTCCAAATTTGGGGCAGGCCTTGCATTCACTTCATGGCAAACAGTATGGGAGTACGAACTTCCTAATAATGGGAACAATGCTTCCAGGTCACCCTTCTGTACGTTTGTTCAAAGGGTTATTGGGGTGTGTCCAAATTTGGGGAAGGCTTTGCATTCACTTCATGGGCAAACAGTTTGGGAGTACCACCTTCCTAATAATGGGAACAATGCTTTCAAGTGGCCATCCTGTCTATCTGTTCAAAGGGTTATTGGGGTGCGTCCAAATTTGGGGCAAGCCTTGCATTCACTTTATGGGCAAGCAATTTGGGAGTACCACCTTCCTAATAATGGGAACAATGCTTTCAGGTGGCCCTTCTGTACGTTTGTTCAAAGGGTTATTGGGGTGCGTCCAATTTGAGGAAGGCTTTGCATTCACTTCATGGGCAAACAGTTTGGGAGTAGCAACTTCCTAATAATGGGAACATTGCTTTCAGGTGGCCCTCCTGTACATCTCTTCAAAGGGTTATTGGGGTGCGTCCAAATTTGGGGCAGGCCTTGCATTCACTGCATAGGCAAACAGTATGGGAGTAGCAACTTCCTAATAATGGGAACATTGCTTACAGGTGAGCCTCCTGTACGTCTCTTCAGTGGGGTATTGGGGTGCGTCTAAATTGGGTGCAGGGCAGGCCTTGCATTCACTGCATACGCAAACAGTATGGGAGAACCACTTCCTAATAATGGGAACATTGTTTTCAAGAGGCCCTACTGTACGTTTCTTCAAAGGGGTATTGGGGTGCATCTAAATTTTATGCAGCCCTGCCACTCACTGCATGCGCAATGACACTAGAGTAGACCCACTGATTAATAATGGGAACGAAGCATAGCCGGATGTTGGCTCTTTAAGAATAGTGAGAGCCAACTGCTGGCCCTTTAAGAATAGAAAGGACAGCCTATAAAGATAGGCTTTGTGACTTTCAGAGTCCCCCCTTCATAAAAGAAACTGGACGTGTCTGATCACGTGTCACACACCACATGGCCAGATAAGGTTGTAAAATGTTAAAATGACATTTCCCAGTGAATGCATTTGTCTTGGTTGAAAGCAATGCTAAAGTTGAAAAATGCATGAAAAAGGCTACGTGTGAACATAGCCCAAGGTGTGGAGGAGCATTTTTTGGGGGTTATTTATTTGTCTTATATACAAGTCTTTACCCTGGAAAGGATGTTCCTTAACATATTTCCCCGGAAAATCTGTTTTGGTTTCGTTTTTGTATGTTTTATTGTGACTCTGTAAAAGTGGCATAAGACTCTGACAACATTGTTCACAGCAGTGACCTGGGAGTCAGAAATGCTTCCAGTGGTCTACCCTATGCTGTTCCCATGTCATTTGAGCACTGTTCCCATCGATTTCCGCAATTTTTAGTCCATCTGCAGACAGCAGTAAAAATGCTCAAGTTTCCCATAGACTTACATTGGGCTCATTGCTCGGGTCGAGCACCTGAGCATTCCAATTTGCTCGACCCGAGCAACGAGCACCCAAGCATTTTAGTGAGCCTATCACTATTGAAAACACTTGATAAACCTGTGTATATTCAAGGACGTTATTGTCTCCATCATTTCTGAGCAGCACTGACAAAAGTCAGTTTTTCATTGCTCCTAGAATCAAAGCAACTGAATCCTGCACTATTTAGGCACAGGAAGTGGCGTTCTGGCAGTGGTTCCGATGTTACTACATTGTATCTTTCCCTATGTTCGGGTAGGTTTTGTCAGTATTTTTTTTGTTCTCTTTCACATTGATCGATCCTTACCGCATGCCCATTGATTTCTTCCACTTCTGAATTTTTTCTTCGTTAATATCCTCTTCTATTTTGGATAACTTCCCCTCCGCTGGCCAGATGAGAAAGACCTTGGCATCTGCTTTATAGGGTATGGAAACCACGGTGGCCTCATCGGTGAAGGCCACTTTGTACATCCCTGTCCTTCTCATGAACGGCACCTTCACAGTTGTCTTTTCATTGATGTGAAAATCTCTTTCTTCTGACCTTATGTTGTCAAATGGAGTTTTCAAATTTCCTGTAAAGAAATTAAGAGAAAAAAAAGTTATTCTATAATATGGCTGAGTATAATATCGGATACTGTTACCTGACTGTGGTGTTAATGAAGCTAGTGCAGCTACCAACACCCGAAAGATCTGCCTTAGCCAGTTACTGATGCTAACGGCTCTTTCACATGTCCTGAAATTTCTGGCACCGGAAAAAACAGTGCCGGAGATATCAGTGTCCATGTGTACGTGTGTGTCATATGTGTGGCACCCGTGTGCCGCATAAGTATGACACATACCGGTGCCTGGGAATCAGCAATCCTGTTCCCGCTGTTCCCCGGTGCTAGGTGCTTAAGACCGCTCTCATCACTCTGTTGAGACTGTTGAGAGTTATATTCAACTGATAACAGTGAAAGCAGGTGTCGCCTGCGCTAAAAATAAATAAAAAAAAATATGTATATATATATACAGTATGTTTGCCGGGCATGACATAGCCTCCAAGGCGTGACAGGCGACCCTCAAGCCACTATTCCATTTTTGTAGACTAATATGCAAAAGGTCCAAACCCCCCCCCCCCCCCGATGGCTCCTATATTGAGCTCTAAATACTTCTGCACCATCTTTTCCTGTCCTTCATTACGTGTCAGACTAGTACTCTGTTCTGCTGGTACACTGGCTGGACTAAAAATGTGTGAAACGACTCACAGAAATTGCTTATTTTAATTTTTAGCTATTTTACTCACTTGTATAGCTCTATTAATTACACGGGTCTTCACAGCCATTTTTCACACTGTCCCCATTGGGGCTCACAATCGAAATTTCCTATCAGTATATCTTTGGAGTGTGGGAGAAATCCGGAGTACTCGGAGGAAACCCATGCAAACATAGGTAGACCATACAAACTCCTTGCAGATGTTGTCCTTGGTGAGGTTTTAACCGAGGATCCCAGTGCTGCAAGGCTGCAGTGCTAACCACTAAGCCACCGTGCTGCCTCTGCCACTTACAGTCAAGGCCAAAAGTTTTGAGAATGACACAAATATTAATTTTTACAAAGTCTACTGCTTCACTTTTTCTAATGGCAATTTGCATATACTCCAGAATGTTATAAAGAGTGATCAGCTTAACAGCAATTACTTGCAAAGTCAATATTTGGCTAGAAAATGAACTTTATCCCCCAAAACACATTTCAACATCATTGCAGCCCTGCCTTAAAAGGACCAGCTAACCTCTTTTCAGTGATTGCTCCATTAACACAGGTGTGGGTGTTGATGAGGACATGGCTGGAGATCAATCTGTCATGATTAAGTAAGAATGACACCACTGGACACTTTAAAAGGAGGCTGGTGCTTGGCATCATTGTTTCTCTTCTGTTAACCATGGTTATCTCTAAAGAAACACGTGCAGTCATCATTGCAATGCACAAAAATGGCCTAACAGGGAAGAGTACCACAGCTAGAAAGATTGCACCTCAGTCAACAATCTATCGCATCATCAAGAACTTCAAGGAGAGAGGTTCCATTGTTGCCAAAAAGGCTCCAGGGCGCCCAAGAAAGACCAGCAAGCACCAGGACCATCTCTTAAAAGTGTTTCAGCTGCGGGATCGGGCTACCAGCAGTGCAGAGCTTGCTCAGGAATGGCAGCAGGCAGGTGTGAGTGCATCTGCACGCACTGTGAGGCGGAGACTCTTGGAGCAAGGCCTGGTATCAAGGAGGGCAGCAAAGAAGCCACTTATCTCCAGAAAAAACATCATGGACAGACTGATATTCTGCAAAAGGTACAGGCAGTGGACTGCTGAGGACTGGGGTAAAGTTATTTTCTCTGATGAATCCCCTTTTCGATTGTTTGGGGCATCAGGAAAACGCCTCATTCGGAGAAGACAAGGTGAGCGCTACCACCAGTCTTGTCTCATGCCAACTGTTAAGCATCCTGAAACCATTCATGTGTGGGGTTGCTTCTCAGCCAAGGGAATCGGCTCTCTCACAGTCTTGCCTAAAAACACAGACATGAATAAAGAACGGTACCAGAATGTCCTCCAAGAGCAACTTCTCCCAACCCTCCAAGAGCAGTTTGGCGATCAACAATGCCTTTTCCAGCATGATGGAGCACCTTGCCATAAAGCAAAGGTGATAACTAAATGGCTCAGGGAACAAAACATAGAGATTTTGGGTCCATGGCCTGGAAACTCCCCAGATCTTAATCCCATTGAGAGCTTGTGGTCAATCATCAAGAGACGGGTGGACAAACAAAAACCTAAAAATTCTGACAAAATGAAAGCATTGATTGTGCAAGAATGGACTGCTATCAGTCAGGATTTGGTCCAGAAGTTGATTGAGAGCATGCCAGGGAGAATTGCAGAGGTCCTGAAGAAGAAGGGTCAACACTGCAAATATTTACTTGCTGCATTAACTCATTCTAACTGTCAATATAAGCTTTTGTTACTCATATGTTTGCAATTATTATATTTCTGTCTGTGATAAAAACATCTGTCAAACACACATAAAAGCCAGAGGGCAGCAGATCATGTGAAAATATAATATTTGTGTCATTCTCAAAACTTTTGGCCATGACTGTACACTGCTGATGCTAATGTTTCTGCATGATAACTCGACATTACCGGCGTTGGAAGTATATCACTGCGATGCACACTGTGTTCCTCACTGCTGTCTTGGGAAAAATCACTCTTAAGACTGTCTACAAGTGTGTTTTGATACTCCAGCATGCGTGCGTTCCTTTCGAGGGGGTGAAGCATATGGTAAAATGTACTCTTGTATCATGGATCTAACAATGTGGCAACACAGTAATCAGCACTATTTCTAATCCTAACAATACGGCCAACAATCATGTTGCAGATAGTGCAGCAAGAAGGCGCTCATGTGTCGGCCACTTCCATGAGGTCCAAGTACATGGTGTGTTGGTGGCGGGGAAAGACTTAAGCTTGCGTCCTCTGTCCTCTCCCACCAACCATGGACAACAGAGAGGAGATCATCATCCTCTTCCACTCCTGACTATTGCACGCCCATCACCTCTTCCTCCTCGCCCTCCTCCATTTGTTCCTCGTCTCCTACACCTTTACTAACTTCGGGGCTGTGTGGCATGTGTCCTAAACACCACAACATGGGTAAGCACTGAGGACAGGGGGTTTATAGGCCTTATGTACATTAAGTGCACTGACATTATTATTACTGGCTATAAAGCAATGTTCATCCCATTGGTCTATTCTTGTCCTATGCACTTTATTGTACAACTGTTTGTTGTATTCAGGACACATCAGCCATTCTCTACCTGATCTCTATGTTTGTATAGTCTTTTTTTATGTATATGTAATTTATAATTTGGATATACTTATTTGTACTGACAAATGTTAACTGAATAAATTTATATCTTTTTAAAAAAAAAAATTCTTGGGACATTGTAGCTTCAAATTTTTCTCGTTGCATATACAGTAGTGTAAAGTGTTGCATCCTGGAGTGTCCTTTTTCAATGTCTTGTCTGAGGCCTACCCACTGGTTTTTAGGTCCTCATGGCAGTCTACTAGTGGTTCCGTGTATGGTCTATATTCACATTTACTAACAGTTTGCTTGGTACCTTGAGCCCCCCTCGATCGCTATAATCCACCTCCCCATGGCACCCGCCCATGCAACGACAGTCCAAAAATTTAGAGATATTGTTATCAATTCCACATTCTCTTCTGCTTCCTCCTCTTCCTCTACGAACACCACCTCCTCCCACAGACTATTCAAAGTCTGCTCCAGCATATAGATGACCGGAATAGTGATGCTGATGACGGCAACATCAGTGCTAATCATCGTAGTAGCCATTTCAAAACTGTGCAAAAGGTG
Source organism: Oophaga sylvatica (assembly GCA_033576555.1). Taxonomy (NCBI): domain Eukaryota; kingdom Metazoa; phylum Chordata; class Amphibia; order Anura; family Dendrobatidae; genus Oophaga; species Oophaga sylvatica. Next base: position 84,858 of record JARQOD010000465.1, read on the forward strand.
CAGAGGTCCTTAATCTGTGCAAGCATGATTTGCTACACAATCGTACTGCGCTGAGCCTGACTATGCAAAATGTCATACTTTACCAGGGATCATCGCTGCTGCCCAGTCGCTGCAACATGTGCAGAGTGGAATTCCACAGAGTCGGCACAGCGCATATCAACCGGTTAAATGGTAGCCAAAAAAACCTCTATAGCGATGTAAGTCGATGACACGAGTGGTATAGACGCTAGAAATTAGCACAGCAGCTGTGCTTTGTGCAGCAGCGCATCCAGGCTGGGATAGTAGTGTAGAAATTGCTGTACCACCAGGTGGTAGACGTGAGCTTTGCAAGGCCCTGTGTGAGGTTGCCCAGGCGTAGGTCCGCCACCAGGTTTGCACCGTTATCGCTCCCGGCATGCACTGATTCCAAGTTCAGTGGAGACAGCCATTGCAGTATCTTGTAAAAAAAGGGGGGAAGCCAGCGCCGCACATGATCAGCATGAAATAATTTAAGTGCATCTGCACATGTTGAATTCTAACTGTTTTTTAAAAATGAGACATTTAGCAAATAATTGATCAATTCTTTGAGCTACCCCGCCACGACAAGGCATTCTCATATGGGGCAGTACCTACTCTACGTTTTTCATAATCACTGTGCCATTGCGGCCTCCTGAAATTATTAAAAGCATAACTGCAAAAAAACTGCAAAAGCAAGACTGCAAAAACTGCAAAAGTACCTGCAGTTTTTGCAGTCTTGCTTCTGCAGTTTTTTTGCAGTTATGCTTTTAATAATTTCAGGAGGCCGCAATGGCACAGTGATTATGAAAAACGTAGAGTAGGTACTGCCCCATATGAGAATGCCTTGTCGTGGCGGGGTAGCTCAAAGAATTGATCAATTATTTGCTAAATGTCTCAATTTTAAAAAAACAGTTAGAATATACATGTGCAGATGCACTTAAATTATTTCATGCTGATCATGTGCGGCGCTGGCTTCCCCCCTTTTTTTAATTGCAGTATCTTGGCCTGGATAGCTGTCCACAATGCTTGAGCTGTGTGACTGCGATCTCCAAGTCATATTAATTTAAACACTGCCTGGTTGCGGCTTTCCCTGGCTGTGCAGTACGGAGGTGGGGGGATTGTCTCTGCTGTTAGGGTCTGCGGAACGCACCAAATATATGAGGTAGAGAGGTGCGTTCGCAGCCCGGGGTCCACCGTGCAGGCGGAACCTGCTGCTAGTAAAATGGCGAAAGTAGCGAACTCTGTTATCCCACAGAGTCGCTAAAATAAACGCCGTTGTGGCAGTAAGTGCGAACTCTGTTAATACCCAGAGCCGCTAACGGAAATGCCACAGCGCTATATGGCGATAGGTGCGAACTCACTTAGCTTCAGTGAGCCGCAAAGTAAAACGCTAGGGCGCTGTCTAGCGTCGAAAGCAAACCCTGTTACGTCAGAGGGCCGCTGAGGAAAAGTGCTGTGTCCTGTCAGGCTCTCAGGTACACAGTTAAGTGCTAAGCGTACATAACGCGTGATCATGTGCTAATGTCCTCGCGGGAGTCACCCGCAATCTATGGCGTCTGAACGCCAGACCCTGAATACGGCAATCAAAACTCCTCACCGGTTACGCCGGTAATCTAGGGCATCTAGGACACCGACCCTGGCCAGCTACCATACCAAACTCCTCACCGATTAAGTCGGTATTCTAGTGGCTTATTTCAGCCGGGTCCCTAACCACACATACGCATGATCACACTGACGCATAGCATACAATGGTTGATATTAGCGCATGGTGGCCCAGCCATGCTACCCTTTTATAGCAACAGCTACAGGACCTTCCAGGAACAAGGACCAATGAGAAGCTGTTACAAACACACGTAGCTACATGACCTTCCTGGCGGACCAATAGGAGCCGCTGCAGCACCTGAACATGTGACCCCTGATCTCCAATGAGAGATCTCACTCTGGGCATGCTCAGATGGGAAAACGCAGGACTTTGTCTCAAAGACGGCTGCTCCAGCACTGGCTATAATAGCAGATCCAGGAAAGGCAGCAGCAAGTCACTGCACAGTAGAGGAGTGGGGCAAGACGCCTGGACCGACGTCTCTGCTGAGCAGGCTCCACTGCGGCCGGAGATGAATGGGAGACCGCAGCGGGACGGGTTCGAGACTCCCCTTGTGCAGCAGCGGGAACTCGAACCCTAACATTACCCCCCCTCCTAGGGCCCCCCCTTCTCTGGGCCTCGCTGCGTTCAAAGGCAGCGATGAGCTGCGGAGCGTGAACATGCTCGGCAGGCTCCCAGGACCTATCCTCAGGCCCATAACCCCTCCAATCCACCAAATAAAATTTTTTGCCTCGTACCACCTTGCACCCAACAATGGCATTCACCTCGTAGTCGTCCGAAGACGAACCCGACGTCCTGGCAGATGACTCAGGCAACCGGGAGATGACCACGGGTTTTAGGAGGGATACATGGAAGGTGTCGGAGATACCAAGGCGAGGCGGAAGGGCCAAACGGTAAACCACAGGGTTCACCTGCTCGAGAACCTTGAAGGGACCCAAATAGCGGGGTGCCAATTTGGTGGATTCCACCCGTAGCCTGATGTTTCAGGCAGAGAGCCACACTAGGTCGCCAGGAGAAAATGTCGGAGCGGGACGCCGATGAGCATCGGCAGAAGACCTCATCCTTTCCTTGGAAGCCTGAATGGCATCCTGGGTGCGTTCCCATATGTCCCGTGCTTCCACAGCCCAGTCTGCCACCCTGGAGTCAGCGGCAGCAACGGGCATGGGCACCGGTACCCGCGGATGCTGGCCGTAATTTAAGAGGAATGGGGTCTGTCCGGTGGAGTCAGCCACAGCATTGTTTAGCGCAAACTCCGCCCACGGAAGCAGAGATGCCCAGTCATCCTGCCTGGCAGAGACAAAATGTCGCAAGTAGGTGACCAAGGTCTGGTTGGCCCTCTCTACCAACCCATTCGTCTCGGGATGATATGCAGAGGAGAGGTTCAATTCAATGCAGAGTAGATGACACAACTCTCTCCAGAACCGAGACGCAAATTGGGGACCTCGATCACTGACAATCTTGTCTGGCATACCGTGTAGACGGAAGATGTGTCTAATAAATAATGCTGCCAAGGCCCGTGCGGAAGGTAACCGTGGTAGCGGCACTAAGTGCACCATTTTGGAGAAGTGGTCGGTGATCACCCAAATGATAGTGCAACCACGAGACTTGGGTAAGCCCACCACAAAGTCCATCCCGACCATCTCCCAGGGCCTGTCTGCCACCGGCAAAGGAAAAAGTAACCCAGCTGGCCGTTGTTGAGGGGACTTGTTCCTGGCGCAGGAGACACACGCCTGAACATACTCCCTGACGTCACGGACCATATGTGGCCACCAGTATGTCCTCGCCAATAGCTCAGTTGTCCTCTTTGCCCCAAAGTGTCCACCCACCCTGGACGAGTGTGCCCAAGAGAGTACCTCCGGTCGCAAATTAGTGGGCACAAAAGTCTTGCCCGGAGGCACAGACTCTAGCGAAACCGGGGCTACAGTTCTCAGGTTTTCTTCAGGGACAATAAGCCGAGGCTCCTCATCCTCCTCCTCTGATGACACTAAGGAGCGAGAGAGAGCGTCGGCTCGAACATTCTTCTCACCGGAGAGAAAATGGAGGGTGAAATGAAACCGAGAGAAGGATAGGGACCATCTAGCCTGGCGAGAATTTAGCCGCTGAGCCGTTTGCAAATATACCAAGTTCTTGTGGTCGGTGAAGACTTGGAAGGGAAAACGAGCTCCCTCCAGAAGATGTCTCCACTCTGAGAAGGCCATTTCATAGCCAGCAACTCCCTGTCCCCGATGGAATAATTCCTCTCTGCTGGTGTAAAGGTCTTAGAAAAGAAGAAGCAGGGATGCTTCCGACCTTGACCATCCTTTTGATATAGGACTGCTCCAGCACCAAAAGAAGAGGCGTCCACCTCTAAAACAAACGGTTTATCAACATCAGGGCGATGTAATATGGGAGCACTGGCAAAATGCGACTTGATGGAAGAGAACGCCTTGGAGACCTCCTCAGACCACAACTTGGGATTTGCTCCCTTCTTGGTGAGGGCTACCAAGGGAGCTACCAAAGTCGAGAAATGGGGAATGAACTGGCGATAATAATTAATGAACCCCATAAAGCGCTGCACCGCTTTAAGAGAATGGGGTTCTTGCCAGTCCATTACAACCTGTAGTTTGGCAGGATCCATAGCCAATCCCTGGGCAGAGATGATATAGCCCAGAAAAAGTAAGGACTCCTGCTCAAACACACATTTCTCCAGCTTGGCATAGAGGGAGTTTGCCCGTAAGAGGTCGAAGACTTTGTTGACATCCCTCCGGTGAGAGTCTATATCTGGTGAAAAGATGAGAATATCATCCAGATAGACTACCACAGAGGTGGAGAGCATATCCCGGAAGATATGATTGACAAAGTCTTGGAAAACAGCGGGAGCATTACAGAGCCCGAAGGGCATCACCAGGTATTCGTAATGCCCATCCCTGGTATTAAAAGCTGTCTTCCACTCGTCCCCCTCACGGATGCGAATTAGGTTATAGGCACCATGTAGATCAAGCTTGGTAAATACTCTTGCTCCTCGGAGCCTATCAAAGAGCTCAGAGATTAGGGGCAACGGGTACTTATTCTTGACGGTGATGGCGTTAAGACCCCTGTAGTCAATGCATGGACGTAATTCTCCGTTCTTCTTTTGCACAAAGAAGAACCCTGCCCCTGCTGGTGACACCGACTTCCTAATGAACCCTCTTGCCAGATTCTCCTGAATGTACTGGGACATGGCCTCCGTCTCAGGGAGCGAGAGGGGGTATACTCTCCCCGAGGAGGTTCTGCTCCAGGCAAGAGATCAATAGGACAGTCGTAGGGGCGATGAGGTGGAAGAGTCTCCGCCGCCTTCTTGGAGAAAACGTCTGCATATGCCCAATAACACTGAGGAAGAGAAGTGAGATCTACGGGTATCTCTGTGGTGGTGACCTGAACGCACTCCCTGATACACCTGCCTCTACATGAATCACCCCAACCCAGTATCCTCCCAGAGGACCACTCAATATGGGGAGAGTGGTAACGGAGCCAAGGTACTCCCAGCAACACCTCGTCTATTCCCTCGGGCAGGACAAGAAAAGAAATACTCTCCTGATGGGACGGGGACATAGATAAAGTGAGAGGGATCGTCTGGTGGGTGATTTGGGAGGGCAGAGTTGATCCATTCACTACTCGCACAGTCACCGGTTGGGCGAGCATCACCAGAGGTATAGTGTGGCGGAGAGCAAATGCAGAGGACATGAAATTCCCCTCGGCTCCGGAATCCACACAGAGCTCAGCGGAGAGCGTGGATGGACCTACTGTAATTGTCCCTTTAAAGGACAACTTGGTGGAATATGCCGCAGTGTCTAGTGAACCTCCTCCCAAGGTCACTAGACGCGACCGTTTTCCCGACCGCTGTGGACATTTGTTGGCATAGTGTCCTAACTGCTGGCAGATGTTACAGACCACGGGTACTCGAGCGGCCCGGGACTTAGGTCCCGCTCGAAAAACCTCCATGGCCTCATGGGAGTCGGGCGCCTGGCTGGAAGATTCCAGAGGTCTGGCGAAGGTGGGAGCCAGCCGGAACCTCTGCCTACACTGGGACCGCTCCAACCTCCGCTCGTGAAAACGGAGGTCAATGCGGGTAGATATGGCGATAAGCTTCTCCAGTGTGGCGGGAATCTCCCTGGTAGCCAAAGCATCTTTAACATGATCAGCCAGTCCTCGCCAGTAGACTGGAATGAGTACTTAATCCGACCAGTCTAGCTCTGAGGCCAGAGTCCGAAACTGGACGGAAAACAGACTGACCAAAGACGAACCCTGTGCCAATGCCAGCAGTTGTAACGCCGTATCGTGGGTGACCTGAGGTCCTAAAAAGACCTTTTTTAGAGCCTCCAGAAAACGAGGAGCACTCCGCACCACACGGTCGTCACGCTCCCACAGTGGGGTGGCCCACTCGAACGCTCTGCCTGACAGAAGCGAAATTATAAAGCCCACTTGTGCCCGATCCATGGGGAAACGTGCAGCCAGAAGCTCGAGTTGTATAGAGCACTGACTCACGAATCCCCGACATTGCTTGCTGTCACCAGCAAACTTGTCAGGAAGCGGGAGGTGGGATATTGTGGGGGCAGAGGTGGCAGTGGACACACTGGCTGCAGCCACGCTAGCAGCCTGAACAGCGACTGCGGTAACATCCACAGCTGAGGTTGTGCACTCAAGAGCCGCCAACCTACCCTCCAGCTGCTGGATGTCCCGTAGTAGACGCTGGTCATCCGCCATTTTACCAGCCAGACCCTGGCGCTAATATTATGTTAGGGTCTGCGGAACGCACCAAATATATGAGGTAGAGAGGTGCGTTCGCAGCCCGGGGTCCACCGTGCAGGCGGAACCTGCTGCTAGTAAAATGGCGAAAGTAGCGAACTCTGTTATCCCGCAGAGTCGCTAAAATAAACGCCGTAGCGCGTTGTGGCAGTAAGTGCGAACTCTGTTAATACCCAGAGCCGCTAACGGAAATGCCACAGCGCTATATGGCGATAGGTGCGAACTCACTTAGCTTCAGTGAGCCGCAAAGTAAAATGCTAGGGCGCTGTCTAGCGTCGAAAGCAAACCCTGTTACGTCACAGGGCCGCTGAGGAAAAGTGCTGTGTCCTGTCAGGCTCTCAGGTACACAGTTAAGTGCTAAGCGTACATAACGCGTGATCATGTGCTAATGTCCTCGCGGGAGTCACCCGCAATCTATGGCGTCTGAACGCCAGACCCTGAATACGGCAATCAAAACTCCTCACCGGTTACGCCGGTAATGTAGGGCATCTAGGATACCGACCCTGGCCAGCTACCATACCAAACTCCTCACCGATTAAGTCGGTATTCTAGTGGCTTATTTCAGCCGGGTCCCTAACCACACATACGCATGATCACACTGGCGCATAGCATACAATGGTTGATATTAGCGCATGGCGGCCCAGCCATGCTACCCTTTTATAGCAACAGCTACAGGACCTTCCAGGAACAAGGACCAATGAGAAGCTGTTACAAACACACGTAGCTACATGACCTTCCTGGCGGACCAATAGGAGCCACTGCAGCACCTGAACATGTGACCCCTGATCTCCAATGAGAGATCTCACTCTGGGCATGCTCAGATGGGAAAACGCAGGACTTTGTCTCAAAGACAGCTGACCAGCACTGGCTATAATAGCAGATCCAGGAAAGGCAGCAGCAAGTCACTGCACAGTAGAGGAGTGGGCAAGACGCCTGGACCGACGTCTCTGCTGAGCAGGCTCCACTGCAGCCGGAGATGAATGGGAGACTGCAGCGGGACGGGTTCGAGACTCCCCTTGTGCAGCAGCGGGAACTCGAACCCTAACATCTGCACTGTTGGAAAGTGTGTCTCATTAAGCGAGAGGTTAAGGGCACAGGTGGAGTACCTATGGGAGATGGAGGAGGCCAGAAGCAGTGGAGGAAGATTTACCTACAGAGGAGTGTCCCGCTATTTAATTTTCCAAAACTAGGTGTTTAGTTCTCCAACCCCTGTTTAGTTCTCCATCTTATGGTGTGTAGTGGATTAGTTATCCATCCTCAAGAACCCAGCAAGCCTTGGGGATTGCAAGACTTGTGGAGCAGCCCCTTCCCCGACTGCCCCACAGCCACCAGAGTCACCCAGTGCTAAGTCAGCGAAATGTAACGCCCTTGTCCATGCTTGCTCGTCCAGGAGTCAGTGTTGAAATACACCCTGTAAGACATAGATTTTTTCAAGGAACGGGTGATGTTGTCTGCAACATGCTGGTATAGCGCAGGCACATCTTTCTTAGAGAAGTAATGGCGACTAGGCAACTGGTATTGGGGGACTGAGATGACCATCAGCTTTCGGAAAGGCAGCATTTTTGTGGCCAACAGATTGGATTGGCAAACCAATTTGTCAAGGATTTCATCCAATTATCACAAAGATCACAGGCTGGGAATCACGCAGAACCACCCGTTGTGATCTTTGGAGTGAACAATTCTCAGCTGGCTCCTATTGTCCAAACAATTGCACGACTGGGCGACGATCAGGCGAGGAGGCTGCAGGCTGTTACCAATAATTAGTTATCGGAAAACTAACAGTGAGCGTACAGCATAAACTCCTCTGGATTATGTGTATATACCGCCGTACGATCACTGCTAACTCCACAGTAACCCCACAATACTCTCTGCCACTAGAGATGAGCGAATATTTCAATGTTCGGTTCAGATTACGATTGCCGATTTTGCAATATTCGCCGATTTATTTGAATATTCGCCGAACATACCCAAATGCCATTGAAGTCAATGGGAGACAAAAACAAATGCATGCACAACACCTTTAAACGTTCCCAAAAGCTGCCAAAAAAACATCAAATGAGGGGCAGACACCAGGAAAGTGGAATCAATTCATCCACAGTACAAATGGTAGCATGGCACGGCAGCAAATCAGTCAGACATGAGGTATCATGGTTTGGGACAGCATTTACAGCTTTCAATTGAACTTCAAATTAAGACAAGGTGGGTGAGGGATTGGTGTAAGCCTCCTGTGCTGTCAGCCCTGATACCACATTCAACATCTCTACCTGCTTTCATGCTCAGCCACACTCAGGTGGCTCAAATATCAGTTTCGTAGACTACTATTGTCAGAAAAATGTGAGGATAGTAACATGGGTAGTAGACTCAAAGGAATTGGAAGCCTGGCAGTCTCAGAGGCCTACTGCTACAAGCAGCACGTATGAAGGAGACCCAACCAGGAGTGTTCACATTTATAAAAATTAGTAGCAGACACCAACAATGTTGCATCAATTTCACCACAGTAGAAACAGTATAATGGGGACCGACATCTCTTCCATTACAGCCAACCCAACAGATGGACACCCAACCAGGAGTGTTCACATTTCCAAAGATTAGTGGCAGACACCACCAAATTGGCATCAATTTCGCAAGAGTATAAATATTATAATAGGGAAAGACATGTCTTTCACTACAACTAACCCAGCAGATGGACACCCAATCAGGAGTCTTCAAATTTAAAATAATTAGGGGAAAACACCACCAAAGTGGCATCATTTTCACCAGAGTAGAAATAGTATAATGTGGAGCGACATCTCTTCCACTACAGCCAACCCAGCAGATGCAGAGACCCAATCAGGACTCTCCACATTTCCAAAAATTAGTGGCGGACACCAACAAAGTGGCATCAATTTCAACAAAGTAGAAATAGTATAATGGGGAGCAACATCTCTTCCTCTACAGCCAACCCATCAGATGCAGAGCCCCAATCAGAACGTTCTACATTTCCACAAATCAGTTGCAGACACCAACAAAGTGGCATTAATTTCACCAGAGTAGAAATAATATAATGGGGAGCGACATCTCTTCCACTACAGCCAACTCAGCAGATGGAGGCCCAATCAGGAGTCTTCAAATTTAAAATAATTTAGGGAAGACACCACAAAAGTGGCATCAATTTCACCAGAGTAGAAATAATATAATGGGGAGTGACATCTCTTCCAATACAGCCAACCCAACAGATGGACACCCAACCCGGAGTGTACACATTTCCAAAGATTAGTGGCAGACACCAACAAATTGGCATCAATTTCACGAGAGTAGAAATATTATAATAGGGACCGACACATCTTCCACTACAGCCAACCCAGCAGATGGAGACCCAATCAGGATTCTTCAAATTTAAAATATTTAGGGGAGCTCACCACCAAAGTGGCATCAATTTCACCAAAGTAGAAATAGTATAATGGGGAGTGACACCTCTTCCACTACAGCCAACCCAGCAGATGGAGACCCAGCCAGGACTGTTCACTAGTGTTGAGCATTCCGATACCCCAAATATCGGGTATCGGCCGATATTCGCGGTATCGGAATTCCAATACTGAGTTCCGATACTTTTGCCATATCGTATACCGGAATCGGAAGTTCCCATAATGCTATGAGAGCATGGTATAGATGTCAGGCCAGTGAGTCTGACATCTATACCAGGAAAGATCTTTGACCAAATTATTAAACAACATGTATGTAAGTACCTGGACAAGAATGAAGTGCTTAACCAGAGTCAGCATGGGTTTGAAACTAATAAGTCATGTCAGACTAATTTAATTTCCTTCTATGACAGAATCACTGACTGGGTGGATCAGGGAAATGCTGTAGATATATTATATCTTGACTTCAGCAAAGCATTTGACAAGGTATCTCACACAATCTTTATTGAAAAAATGACTAAGTATGGAATGGACAAGGCAACTGTTAGGTGGATTCATAACTGGCTTAGTGATAGGACCCAAAGAGTGGTAGTAAATGGATGCACATCCAGTTGGAAGAATGTATCAAGTGGGGTACCACAGGGCTCTGTCTTGGGCCCTGTATTGTTTAACATCTTTATCAATGATTTAGATGAAGGAATTAAGGGTGAACTGGTTAAATTTGCTGATGACACAAAGCTAGGAGGGATAGCTAATACTAGAGAAGAGAGAGAGAGGATTCAAAAAGATATAAATAAACTGGAGCAGTGGGCAGCAACTAACAGAATGGTTTTTAACAGGAAAAATGCAAAGTACTACATCTGGGAAATAAAAATGAAAAAAGCGTATACAGAATGGGAGGAATAGGGCTAAGCAACAGCACATGTGAAAAAGACTTGGGTATACTAATAGATCACAGATTGAACATGAGTCAACAGTGTGATGCAGCAGCAAAAAAGGCAAATACAATTCTGGGATGTATTAACAGAAGCATACAGCTAGATCACGTGAAGTCCTTATTGCCCTCTACTCCTCTTTGGTCAGACCTCATCTGGAATACTGTGTCCAGTTTTGGGCACCACATTTTAAAAATGATATCAACAAATTGGAGCAAGTTCAGAGAAGAGCGACCAGAATGGTGTCCGGTCTGCAAACAATGTCCTATAAGGAACGGTTACAGGATTTGGGAATGTTTAGCATGCAAAAAAGAAGACTGAGAGGAGACTTAATAGCTGTCTACAAATATCTCAAGGGCTGTCACATTGTACAAGGATTATCTTTATTCTCATTTGCAGAAGGAAAGAATAGAAGCAATGGGATGAAACTGACTGGGAGGAGACACAGATTAGATATTAGAAAAAACTTTTTGACAGTTAGAGTGAACAATGAGTGGAACAGGCTGCCATGAGAGTTGGTGAGTTCTCCTTCAATGGAAGTCTTCAAACAGAGGCTGGACAGACATCTGTCTGGGATGATTTAGTGAATCCATCTTTGAGCAGGGGGTTGGACCAGATGACCCAGGAGGCCCCTTCCAACTACCATTCTATGATTCAGCCAATGAGGAATCCTAAGAAGTGTGGGCACATCCTGTTAGGCTGCGGGCATGTTAACTAATGGAATGGCTGTGATTGGCTGATGTCATGATGCACTATAAAAGGCGTCGCCGCCATTTTGGGTTCACTCTGCTGTGAATTCAGTTAGGGACAGAACGTTGCTCTTCTGACTCTGAGGGACAGTTAGTGATATCAATTTGCTGTATTCTGCTTTACCCAGGCTAGTTTAGCAACCGCTGTGTAAAGCTTCCTTTTGCCTTGCAGTGCTGTTTTCACAGCTGTCTGCAAGGTCTGTGTGTGTGCAGCTTACGCTGAAGTTGGTTCTGCAGCCATCTCTGGTTGTAGTCTGCTCAGCGTGCGTCACTGCCTCATACTTTTTCTTTTGTTTAATTGCTGCTGCTCAATTGATTTATACTAATCTCTCCTATTAGTGTGCTGCGCTTCCATCCGTATACATCTACATTGGTTGCAAACACTATAGGAGTAGTTAGCGGAGCCTTTCATTGCTAGTGCACACTGCACAGTTCTCTGCACTGTTCTGGCTGTCTGTGAGGTCTCTCTGTGTGAGTGCAGCTCACGCTGAATTTTGTTCTGCAGCAATCTCTGTTTTTAGTCTGCAGTGCTCAGCGTGCGTCACTGCCTCATACTTTTTTGTTTTGCTTAATTGCTGCTGCTCAATTCATTTTCACTGATCTCTCCTATTAGTGTGCCGCGCCTCCATCCGTATCCATCTATATTGGTTGCAAACACTATAGGAGTAGATAGCAGAGACTTTCATTGCTAGTGCACAGTTCTCTGCACTGTTCACGGCTGTCTGTGAGGTCTCTTTGAGTGAGTGCAGCTCACGCTGTAGTGCGTTCTGCAACCACCGCTGGTTGTAGTCCGCTCAGCGTGCGTCACTGCCTCATACATTGTCCTTTTTTTCTGTAGTGCTTTGTTTTCCTGAATTTCTCCTGTTAGTGTGCTTCCATCCGTATCCAGCTAGATTGGTTGCAAACACTATAGGAGTAGATAGAGGAGAGGAGCCTTTCTGCTGGCTTGTGCTCGGCAGGCCCAGCCAGATTAGTATTAGCCTATTTTTTGTAGCCTCATCTATTGCATTGTAGGTTACCTTCCTGCATTGTAATAGCTACAAAAAGTTTGTGATACTATCGATTGTACATCTTTTGTCTCAATCACAACCTTTTTTTTTGTTAAAAACACAAAAAAGTTAATAAAGTTCACCAAACACTCCACTTGACACTTGTGTAGGCCACATTAGCTCATATTAAAGTGTAGTCCACACGTAATAAACTTAGTGTTTCTTATACCTGTTACCAGCTGTTCAGGAATAAGCACACTAAGCCCTTAGTACTTTTCTGCCTATCTTTATCAGTCTACCAAGATGAAGAAAGCAGGGAGTAAGGCACGTGGTCGTGGGCGTGGAGTTTCAGCAGGAGAGGACGTGGGGATTCTGTGCCTGCTGCGGGCACCAGTGACACAGCATCCCCCAGTTTTCCCCGGGAGCGGTCCTTTATGCGCAGCTTTGTAGGAGCTCGCCGTACCCCACTGCTGTGGGAAGAACAAATTGAAGCCGTTGTCGGATGGATGGCAGCTAACGCATTGACTTCAATTACTCCCACATCCTCTCAGGCCCAGAGCACTGAAGAGCAGCCATCTGTCTCTTCACCACCTGCCAAATTTCCCAGGCAGTCAGAGAGCACTGGACAGGCGCCATCTCAACTTCTGTTCTCTGAATCTCCTGGCTTGGAAATAGGGGGCCAGCCAAGCAGCATTCTAGAATGTGAAGAAGAGGGAGTATGTAGTGATGCGCAACTGCTTTGTCTTTCTGAATCTGAAGAGGTGGGTGGGCCAGTGCCTATGGTCAGCACACCGAACGCATCTGATGATGATGAGACTCAGGTGCCAGTTTCTGATGCGCAGTGTGCTGGCGAGACTTCCCAGGAGAAGCAGGTGTTTGAAGAGGGTAGTGTAGATGATGAGGTCCTTGACCCATCATGGTGTGAGGAACAGGAAGGTGGTGGGAGCAGCTCTGAGGAAGAGATTCCCCCAACGGCCAAAACAGGAGGGAGAGGTAGGAGGCAGATTCGGTTGCCTGTAGCCTCCACTTTGCCACCCGTTCGGAGCATTTCTCTTCCAAAAGCCAAAACGGGCGCTCCCAGGACTTGCAGTGCGTGGTCCTTTTTTGACACAGTTGCAGATGACATTTTCTTTGTCAAATGCAAGCTGTGTAATCAAAAAGTCAAAAGAGGTAAAAGTGTCAGCAACCTCAGTACCACAAATATGTGGAAACATGTGCGGACCAAGCACGTGATGGAGTTACAAAGACACACTGAAGATGTAGGCAAACCTACAGCACCACCTACCTCTTCAGATCGTGTTGTAGCCTCTTCCTCCAGCTGACACCCAGCTGGTTCGGCTTCCTCACAGGATCGCCCTGGAAGAACCTCAGGCACTGGTGTACAGAGACCCAGTGTAATTCCACCCACAGCACCACGTTCCCTGTCATCCTCACACTCCCAGGCCACTCTACAGCCATCGGTAGCACAGGCATAGGAGAAAAGGCGGCCATACTCGGCAAACCATCCCCGAGCACATGCTCTGAATGCTGGCATTGCAAAACTCCTGTCCCTTGAAATGATCTCATTCAGGCTGGTGGAGACTGACAGCTTCCGTAACTTTATGGCATTGGCAGTCCAACAATACAACGTGCCCAGCCGCTTTTATTTCAGCAGGCAAGCCGTCACTGCCCTGCAAAAGCATGTGGAGGGAAAAATTAAACATGCGCTACTAAATGCCTTCAGTAGCAAGGTCCACCTGACCACCAATGCGTGGACCAGTAACCATGGACAGGGACAATACCTTTCCCTCACTGCCCATTGGGTCAATGTTGTGGAGCTGGGTACAGATCTTGAGAGTGGCGCTGTACGTGTTCTGCCAACTCCAAAGATTACAGGAATCCAGTCTGTACACATTGACTCCTCCTCATACTCCAGTTCCTCAGAATCAGCGCTGCAGGAGCCGTCACGGTCTACCTCCACATGGACCCATGAACGCTTACCTGTTACGACCAATATGAGCACAGCCGTGGCCAAACGTCAACAGGCCGTCCTGAAATTAATTTTTATGGGGAAACGAAGCCACACAGCGCAGGAGCTCTGGAATGCCATCAAGCAGGAGAGCGACTTGTGGTTTGTGCCAGCGAATCTCCAGCCAGGCTTGCTAGTGTGTGACAATGGCCAAAATCTGGTGGCAGCTCTGGGCCTAGGCAACCTCACTCACATCCCATGTCTGGCACATGTGCTCAACTTGGTCGTGCAGAGTGTTTTGAGGTACTATCCGGATCTTGATGCACAAGGTCCGCCTAGAGTGAGCCCACTTGCGGCGTTCCAGCATGGCAAAATCGCGCATTGCAGCTCTGCAGCGCCGATTCCGCCTTCCGGAACATCGCATCATATGTGACCTACCCACCAGGTGTAATTCCACGTTACATATGTTGGAGCTGTTGTGTGAGCAGCAGGCAGCAGTAATGGATTAGATGCTGGACCTTTAATATATGGGGTGTGAACTAAGATTTGTCCTCAATGAGTGTATTTTTTCCTGTCACATCTAAGTAATGATGATGATAACTAGTCCTACATACTTTATCTGCACTATATTACAGGTGTACAGACCGTTCCTTAGGCAGCATTTATGGATTATGAAATCTACTTGTATGCATTCATTTGAACCCCTATACCCTATGTAGGCTTTTTTTGTTGCATTTGTTGTCGCCATGTGCATATATGCGCTTTTATTTTAAATGTCTATTTTTAAATATTTGGGAATAAAATTAATCGTTTTATGGTAGTAAAGCTTCCCTTTTTCTTGTTTGGAGTATATACATTTGGAAGTGCCATGGAACTAGGCAACTACTCTATATGTGAATTCTACACCCTGATTGACCCTGGGCTCCAACACCGCCAGTTGCTGCTCAGAAGTGCTGTATGCACAGAGAAAAACACTGGCTCCTGTGTTAGTGGGGTTCAGTAATGTCTGCTGTTCCCCTGCTGTGTGTCCGGCAATATGTCCTGCTCCCTCCAAATTCAAGTTACATCACATATAATACTTGCTCCAAGTAGGCCTCAGACTAAACCCTCCTTGACCCTGGGCTAAAACACCGCCAGTTTCTGCTCAGAAGTGCTGTATGCACAGAGAAAAACACTAGCTCATGTGTTAGTGGGGTTCAGTAATGTCCGCTGTTCCCCTGCTGTGTGTCCGGCAATGTCTCCTGCTCCATCCAAATTGACACAACAAACTTGCTCCAAGTAGTCCTCAGCCTACACCCTCCTTGACCCTGGGCTCCAACACTGCCAGTTGCTGCTCAGAAGTGCTGTATGCACAGAGAAAAACACTCGCTCCTGTGTTAGTGGGGTTCAGTAACACCAGCTATTCCCCTGCTGTGTGTCCGGCAATAAGTCCTGCTCCCTCCAAATTCAAGTTACACCAGAGATTTAACTTGCTCACACTAGGCCTCAGCCTACACCCTGCTTTACCTTGGGCTCCAACACTGTCAGTTGCTGCTCAGAAGTGCTGTATGCACAGAGAAAAACACTCGCTCATGTGTTAGTGGGGTTCAGTAACGCCTGCTGATCCCCTGCTGTGTGTCCAGCAATAAGTCCTGCTCCCTCCACATTAAAGTTACACCAGAGATTAAACTTGCTCACATTAGGCCTCAGAATACACCCTCCTTGACCCTGGGCTCGAACACTGCCATTTGCTGCTCAGAAGTGCTGTATGCACAAAGAAAAACACTCTCTCATGTGTTAGTGGGGTTCAGTAACGCCAGCTGTTCCCCTGCTGTGTGTCCGTCAATGTGTCCTGCTCCCTCCAAATTCAAGTTACATCACATATAATATTTGCTCCAATTAGGCCTCAGCCTATACCCTCCTTGACCCTGGGCTCCAACACCGTCAGTTGCTGCTCAGAAGTGCTGTCCGCACAGAGAAAAACACTCACTCCTGTGTTAGTGGGGTTCAGTAACGCCAGCTGTTCCTCTGCTGTGTGTCCGGCAATGTCTCCTGCTCCCTCCACATTGACAAAACAAACTTGCTCCAAGTAGGCCTCAGCCTACAACCTCCTTGACCCTGGGCTCCAACACCGTCAGTTGCCGCTCAGAAGTGCTGTATGCACAGAGAAAAACACTCGCTCATGTGTTAGTGGGGTTCAGTAACGCCAGCTGTTCCCCTGCTGTGTGTCCGGCAATAAGTCCTGCTCCCTCCACATTGACAAAAAAACTTAAAAAGGGCCAGGCTACCCAAACCTTTGCCACCCCTGCGAACTTCAGACCCACGACAGCTGCTTGCCATAGCCAGAGTTGTGACTGAGGACACAGTGCTTGTTGTGATTGATCGTGATTGTTCCCTATGTCTCCCAATTAGTGGAACAACACACTAATTTTGAACTGCCCTCAAACCTTTCGTCCTGCTCTGACATTTCCCTCTCCGTGGGCGGCACCATAATAACACCCCGGCAGCAGGCTCGCTGTCTGGGTGTTATGTTTGACACCAATCTCTCCTTCACCTCCCATATACAATCTCTTGCCCGCTCTTGCCGCCTACACCTAAAGAACATCTCTAGAATCCACCCTTTTCTCCCCATGGAAACAACAAAAACCCTCTCTGTAGCATTGATCCACTCCCGCCTGGACTACTGCAACGCTCTATTACTTGGCCTCCCCATTACTCGACTATCCCCTCTCCAGTCCATCCTTAATGCAGCAGCCAGGGTCATCCATCTGGCTAATCGGTACTCGGACGCGTCCGCTCTTCGCCAGTCCTTACACTGGCTGCCCATTCATTATAGGATCCAATTCAAAGTACTTGTTCTCACCCACAAAGCTCTCCACAGTGCAGCACCCCCCTACATCTCCTCCCTCATTTCTATCTATCGGCCTAACCGACTGCTGCGCTCTGCAAACGACTTTCGACTAACCTCTGCACTAATCCGTACCTCCCACTCCCGACTCCAAGACTTCTCCCGCGCTGCGCCAATCCTCTGGAATGCTCTACCCCAAGAAATTAGGACTATCCACAATTTGCATGGTTTCAGGCGCTTCCTCAAAACACATTTGTTCAGAGCGGCCTATCATATCACTAATCAAAGTCATTCTATGTGTAAGTGTGTGTGTGTAGCCCAGGGCCGCCATCAGGGCATTACAGCCCTGACTGGCGTATGGGACCCGATCAGCAGAGGGGGCCCGCACCGGGCCCTGTCACCTACCGATCGGGCCCCACAGCCCCTCCCCCAGCGGCAGGATTCTGCCGCTCAAGTAACTGAACCTGCGTCCAGGACCCAGGTTCAGTTACTCTATTACCGTGCGGGCCCGCACGGTAATATTTAACGCTGCCAGCCAATCGGAGGCTGGCAGCTGACGTCAGCGCGCACGTCGCCGGCACCTGACGTCATTGTCAGTTGCCGGCGAGTGAGCGCTTTCACTTCAGTGTGGATCCCTCGCTGCTGGAACGCGGCAAGGTAAGGAGAAAGGGTTTGTTTTTTGTTTTTTTTAATGTTGCAAGCGGCAAAGCTGGAGCCCCGGCAGAATGAAGACGGGGCAGGACTGGGGGCAGAATGAAGATGGGGCAGGACTGGGGGGCAAAATGGAGACGGGGCAGGACTGGGGGCAGAATGAAGACGGGGCAGGACTGGGGGCAGAATGGAGACGGGCAGGACTGGGGACAGAATGAAGACGGGGCAGGACTGGGGGTAGAATGGAGACGGGGCAGGACTGGGGGCAGAATGAAGACGGGGCAGGACTGGGGGCAGAATGGAGACGGGGCAGGACTGGGGGCAGAATGAAGACGGGGCAGGACTGGGGGAAGAATGAAGACGGGGCAGGACTGGGGGCAGAATGAAGATGGGGCAGGACTGGGGGCAGAATGAAGACGGGGCAGGACTGGGGGCAGAATGGAGACGGGGCAGGACTGGGGGCTGAATGGAGACGGGGCAGAATGAAGACCGGGCTGGACTGGGGGCAGAATGGAGATGGGGCAGGACTGGGGCAGAATGGAGACGGGGCAGGACTGGGGGCTGACTGAAGATGGGGCAGGACTGGGCAGAATGGAGATGGGCAGAATGAAGACGGGGCAGGACTGGGGCAGAATGGAGATGGGGCAGGACTGGGGGCAGAATGGAGACTGGATGGGGAAGGATGGAGACTGGGCATGAATCAGAATGGAGACTGGGCAGGAATCAGCATAGAGACGGGGCAGGATAGAGACGGGGCAGGACTGGGGCAGAATGGAGACGGGGCAGGACTGGGTGCAGAATGGAGACGGGCAGGACTGGGGGCAGAACGGAGACTGGACGGGGAAGGATGGAGACTGGGCAGGAATCAGGATGGAGAAGGGGCAGAATGGAAACGGGGCAGGACTGGGGCAGAATGAAGACGGGGCAGGACTGGGGGCAGAATGAAGACGGGGCAGGACTGGGGCAGAATGGAGACGGGGCAGGACTGGGGGCTGAATGGAGACGGGGCAGAATGAAGACCGGGCTGGACTGGGGGCAGAATGGAGATGGGGCAGGACTGGGGCAGAATGGAGACGGGGCAGGACTGGGGGCTGACTGAAGATGGTGCAGGACTGGGCAGAATGGAGATGGGCAGAATGAAGACGGGGCAGGACTGGAGGCAGAATGGAGATGGGGCAGGACTGGGGGCAGAATGGAGACTGGATGGGGAAGGATGGAGACTGGGCATGAATCAGAATGGAGACTGGGCAGGAATCAGCATAGAGACGGGGCAGGATAGAGACGGGGCAGGACTGGGGCAGAATGGAGATGGGGCTGGACTGGGGGCAGAATGGAGATGGGGCAGGACTGGGGGCAGAATGGAGACTGGACGGGGAAGGATGGAGACTGGGCAGGAATAAGGATGGAGACGGGGCAGGACTGGGGGCAGAATGGAGACTGGACGGGGAAGGATGGAGACTGGGCAGGAATCAGCATGGAGACGGGGCAGGAATCAGGATGGAGACGGGGTAGAATGGAGACTGGGCAGGAATCAGGATGGAGATGGGACAGAATGGAGACTGGGCAGGAATCAGAATGGACACGGGGCAGAATGGAGACTGGGCAGGAATCAGCATGGAGATGGGGCAGGATTGGAGACACTGGGGGCAGGATGGAGACAGGGCAGGATTGGAGACACTGGGGGCAGGATTGGACATACAGACAGGGGGCTGAATGAAAGACATGAGGCCAGAATGGAGACACTGGGGGCAGAATGAAAGTCATGGAGGCATTATTGGAGACACTGGGGGCAGGATGGAGAAGGGGCAGGATTGGGGACACTGGGGGCAGGATGGAAAAGGGGCAGGATTGGAGACACTGGGGCATGATTGGAGACACTGGGGGCATGATTGGAGACACTGGGGGGCATGATTGGAGACACTGGGGGCATGATTGGAGACACTGGGGGCATTATTGGAGACACTGGGGGCAGGATTGGAGGCACTGGTGGCAGAATTGGAGACACTGGGGGCAGGATAAAAGACATGGAGGCAGGGTTGGAGACAGATGGGGCAGGATGGGGAGATCATATGGGGCAGAATGGATACTCATGAGGACGGGATGGGAGAACATATGGCTGAAGCCAGGAATGAGACACACAGGGCCAGGATGGGGGATATTATTACAATAGGGGCTAATTAAGGGATATTATTACTGCAGTGATGTATTTTATTTTTTTTGAGTATACTGTTTTAAATGGGGGAAGGTCCTGTTACTGTGCAGAGTGACACTGTCACCTTTTTTTTCATCTGGTGTAGTTTAGTAGTTGGGAAAAAAATAAGTAATGTGTTCTGCAATCGGAGCTCTAGATAACTGTGTTATTTCCTGCAGAGACGAACCCTGGCAGGAAGAAGTGATGGCGGTCTATGCTGGATGAAAGATGAAAGGCAAAGATGAAGGACTTCATCTAGAGACGTCACTGGTGAGTCAGTGTTACTTGTACACTGACACTATACACTGTATACAGAGCTCCTGTGTACAATGTCACCGGTGATTACTGTATTACCTGTACACAGACACTGCATACTAAGTACAGATCTCCTGTGTAGAATGGCACTTATGGTGATAGTATTGTGTTTTTTTTTATTACTGATCAGTATTGTAGTATTCAGTCACTATGTGATGGTAATATATGGTCTGGTCATGGTGTGGCGGTATTTGTTCCTTGTATGTGCTATTATTCGGTCACTGTGTGGTGGCAATATGTGGTCTGGTCATGGTGTTGCGGTATTTGTTCCTTGTATGTGATATTATTTGGTCACTTTGTGGTGGTATTATATGGTCTGGTGGTATTTGTTCCTTGTAGGTGATATTATTCGATCACTGTCGTGGTAATATGTGGTCTGGTGGTATTTGTCCCTTGTATGTGGTGTTATTGGTCATTTTAAAAATTGAAAAATAAATAAAAATATACCTAAATTGTATTGGATATTTTAACAAATATTTAATAGGTTACAGTAGAGTAGAGCTCGGCCAAAAGGGTCCATCGTGTTATGGTGGCGGCTTAAAAAATCTTTTGGCCAAAACTAGATCTGCTGGCTATATGTGTGATCTGGTGATGGGAACTGTTAATGTGTGATTGGTGAGAAGTGGAGTTTTTCCAAGAGAGAGCGGTGGGACTGTGGACAGTTCGAGGGGTGGAGGCGGGGCTGGGTGGATCCTGGGCGGAGTCTCAAGGGGGCCCCGAAAATTTTGCCAGTATGGGGCCCTGAAATTCCTAGTGGCAGCCCTGGTGTAGCCCATTCACTATCTCCATCCATCCCTCACTCCCTCAAGATGGCTGGACCATCATTGTAAATGCACCATTGTATATACACACCTGTACTTTGTATCTCCCCCACCTCATTGTAGATTGTAAGCTCTCACGAGCAGGGTCGTCTTATTTTGCTTTAATTATTGTATTGTTAACGTTGTTACTTATGACTTGTGTTTTGAAACTGTTAAACTGTAAAGCGCTGAGGAATATGATGGCGCTATATAAATAAAGATTATTATTATTATTATTCCTGCTCCCTCTTTGACCACTCACAATCTGGCTTCCGATGGCACCTCTCAACTGAAACTGCCCTGACTAAAGTCAACAACAACCTACTAATCGCCAAATGACACTACTTTGTAATCCTACTCCAGTAATTGTCATCTGCCTTTGACACAGTGGACCATTCCCTCTTACTCCAGACTCTCATCTCTTTGCATAACAGACTTGGCATTATCTTGGATCTCCTCATACCCAACAGGCAGACCATTCAGCATCTCCCACTCTCACATCACCTCTTCATCTCGCCCCCTATCTGTCAGTGTCTCCAACGGTTCAGTTTTAGGACCCGTGCTTGTCTCCATCTACACCTTCGGCCTGGACAGCTCATGGAGTCTCACGGCTTTCAGCATCACCTCTATGCTGATTATGTAAGGAGAAGAAGCAAGCCAGGCTTGTCTCATCCGTAACGGGCCCGGAACCGTCGGGTCTGTCACCTCAGTTACAGGGGTGAGTGCTTAGAGTAACAGGATGTTCCCTGTGCTTGAGAAAAGGGGGCATGGCTAAGCAGACAGAAAATGAGTGTGCAGAAATTAATACTGTGGAGGCGGGAACGCTGAGCACGCGTCAGTCGTGTGATGTAATTTCAGCTGTGGGGTGAGGGGGCGGAGATAAAGGGGGCCGGAGACGAGAGGACGCGCTGACAGGAGCTGACCGATGGGGTCCCGCTGACAGGTCGCATGTACCGCTGTCCTTGCTAACATCACTGTCCCCGCCTACATCAAGGACCTTGACGAGACTGCGAACTTGGCCAATGACGCTGACACAACTGCCTTGGCCGACTGTACTGACCGGGGAAGGCAAGGTCTGTGTGAGGGATATTGGTGCTCAACGGTAAAACTCAGCAAACCGAACAGGCCACCGTGAACTGTTTCCGGACCATGTCCCAGGCCCCGATAGTACAAGGATTCTCACCGCTGAGGGAAGAGTCTACCCCTCCTTCCCTGCATCCGTTGGGGCCAATGCCCATGCTAGAACCCCGGGCAATCACCGCCAGTGACAGGATTGATAATAAGACACCGTCAGGACCACAAGAGGACATTCTCAAAGCCAGAAAAGCTTCCCCCATTTTCCACAAGACTGTAAAAGATCCCCATTGTGGCTCATTCCAAGTGGCCCCAGTTAAAGAGAGGGGCACATCTATGTCTGGAGCGCAAAGTGATAAGTGCATAGTTTACATTATCTTCCCCTATTAGTTAAAACCCCCTTAGAAGTGTTCTTTATATTAGGGAAGAACTCTCGCCCTCATTTAAATATCTCCCTGCGAGGAGTAACCTCCTGTAAATTAAACCCCTTGTTAACCCTTGGTCTGCCTCTTGTCCGTTACTGCATCCCGTTACCTGCTCACAATTACACACAGATCTAACTCTCTGGACCAGATATCACCTCCTTACTAACCAGAATCCCACAATGTCAGTCCTCTATTTCATCTTTCTTCTCTGCTAGATTTCTAAAACTTAATATGGATAAAAATGAATTCATCATCTTTCCACAATCTCATTCAACCCCCCAAACAGACCTATCCATGAAAATCAATGGCTTGACTCTGATCTCTCCTTCAAACTCCAATCCTCACAAGATTTCCCACTCTACTCCCCTTTTATCTCCTCTTCCCTCAATCGCATGCTAGATTTCTCCCTGAGATCCCATCCCCCCTACTCTGGAACTGTGTACCCCAACATATCATACACTCGTCTACTATGGGAACCTTCAAAAAGAACCTTTTTCCGACAAGCCTACAACCTACACTAACCATCGCTCCACCATATCTCCGTAAATTAGAATACTTTCTAACACCAGCTTGAAAAATGATTTTAAAATCTGAAATGTTGGTCTACTGAAATTTATGTTCAGTAAATGCACTCAATACTTGGTCGGGGCTCCTTTTGCATCAATACGGCATGGCATGGAGGCGATCAGCCTGTGGCACTGCTGAGGTGTTATGGAAGCCCAGGTTACTTTAACAGCAGACTTCAGCTCATCTGCATTGTTGGGCCTGGTGTCTCTCATCTTCCTCTTGACAAACCCTATAGATTCTCTATGGGGTTAAGATCAGGCGAGTTTGCTGGCCAATCAAGCACAGTGATACTGTTGTTTGTAAACCAGGTATTGGTACTTTTGGCAGTGTGGACAGGTGCCAAGTGCTGCTGGAGAATGAAATTTCCATCTCCAAAAAGCTTGTCAGTAGAGGGAAGCATGAACTGCTCTAAAATTTCCTCGTAAATGGCTGTGCTGACTTTGGTCTTCATAAAACACAGTGGACCTACACCAGCAGATGACATGGTTCCCCAAACCATCAATGATTGTGAAAACTTCACACTAGACCTCAAGCAGCTTGGATTGTGGCCTCTCCACTCTTCCTCCAGACTCTGGGACCTTGATTTCCAAATGAAATGCAAAATTTACTTTCATCTGAAAGCAAAACTTTGGACCACTGAGCAACAATCCAGTTCTGTTTCTCCTTGGTCCATGTAAGACGATTCTGGCGTTGTCTATTGGTTATGAGTGGCTTGACACAAGGAATGCGACACTTGTAGCCAATGTCCTGGAAACATCTGTGCATGATGACTCTTGATGCAATGATTCCAGCAGCAGTCCACTCCTTGTGAATCTCCCCAAATTTTTGAATGGCCTTTTCTTTACAATCCTTTCAAGGCTGCGGTTATCCCGGTTGCTTGTGCACCTTTTGTTACCACACTTTTTCCTTCCACTCAACTTTCCATTAATATGCTTGGATACAGCACTTTGTGCATAGCCAGCTTCTTTAGCAATGACCTTTTGTGGCTTACCCTCCTTGTGGAGTGTGTCAATGACTTCCTTCTGGACATCTGTCAAGTCAGCAGTCTTCCCCATGATTGTGGAGCTGCTGAAACAGACTATGGGACCTTTTTAAACGCTTAGGAAGGCTTTGCAGGTGTTTTTATTAATTATACTAATTTACTGAGATAATGACTTGGGTTTT